>VUQG01014912.1:5835-16811 GCA_015106755.1 Etia nguti
TTTTGGTGGGTGGGGGGGGGGGGGGGGGGGGGGCAACTTCACTCACATGTTTAGTGGCCATAAATAGGCTCAGTAAAAACCTACTGCTCTTCAGTAAAGTTGTTAACCGAAGCTTCTTAATTAAGTGGATATTTTTTAATTCTCAGAGTTCCTTCAAACTGTGAGATGAATTTCACCTTGTTGATGTTTGATCCTGATGGAGACGAGGTTAAATGCAGATTTGGAAACCCATCAGAGTGTCAGCCCTGCAATTCGTCATCTTTCCTCAACATTTTACCAGTAAGTATAGCTTTTATTTAGAGGATAGTTGGCCAAAAACTAACTTATTAGGCTATTTTGACCACATCTCCATTTTCTGTCCTCTTGCAGCCATCTTGTACTCTATCATTCAGCCCCACCAACAGCAGTAATGTAAATCTGTATGCAGTACAGCTGATGATGGAGGACTTCCCCATAGAGTACATCACACTGACTGAAACCAATGGGACAGAGACAATAATAACTACCAATGATGCTATCAGCAAAGTGCCAGTCCAATTCCTTTTGAGAGGTATATGTCTATATTATAATGTTTTGATATTTTCTAAATATTTCAATCTTTGGCAATATCAGTGATATGCACTGAATTTAAAATATTGTATATATTCGTGCTGATCTTCACAGGGAGTGAAAACATTGTCTGTCCAAGGTTGCATCACTAGCTTAAACTGTGTCACTTATTAACTTAAACATAGACACTGACAAAAAGAATTCAAGCCTTAACAGTTTCTTTAAAACCCCAAAGCTGGGAGTTGACTGTAAGGGGATGGTTTACATCACCTGGTGTGTCAGGCTGGTGAATGTTTCTGTACTGCGTCTGCTATATTGGGCAGTCAGCTAAAGTCCTTCCCCACATCAAGACTCTGATGACACAGTTCCACAGGTTTAATGACACAGGGAAAGGTGAGACTGCAACATACAGTACAAGGCATAATCACTTTTACTGGTTCACCATGTACAGATATAACCTTGAAAATATATTTACTCAGTTTTTAATACAAGTCAGCATATCTTCTTACAATATTCATATGAATTACTTACCTTTCTAACTTACATAAATATTAAATTATGATTATAACAACTCTTGCTGTAATGGATTGCTTGCACCTTTAATTTGTGTAACTAAATGAGCGATTGCGAGCATAAATCATTGGAGATTGTTTGTATCATCAAATTTGCAGAAAATATGTGGATGCCACTGGGTTTAACTAGCTAAGGTCACCATGCTGCACAAGCCTCCTCAAATCACTGGCTTCCTGTTTAGTGATGACATCATTTCCTATTACAGACTATACTGATTTAAAAGTGCCAAGTAAAGTCATTTTAAAATGACTTTAGGAGAGAAGCCCTGACTCACCCCAGTCACCTCTTCCAGCTCATCCACAGCAACACCAAAGCCAGCCAAGAGTTGTAAATTCTCCGAAAAGTCCATCAGATACCTGAACCACCACAAGAGGCTCCTTTAAATAGGAAGAGTAAAGGCTGTACTCCCCTAAGGTAGAGCCCAGCCCCCCTTCGAAGAAAACTAATTTCTAACCGCTTATATCTGCAATCTTGCTGAGGGTAGGAAAATAGATTCACTGGTAAACTGACAGCTTCACAGTCATGCTCAGCTCTGTTCACCACAACACATTGGTATAGCCCCAAACTGTCAGTCTTTGTGCTCCACTCTGCCCTCACTTATGAACAAGACCTCTTATACTCCACCACCTGGGTAGTAACACACCCCTGACCTGAAGTGGGCAGTTTGTTTCAGTATAAAAATGTCAGTATGACTCACAAACTTGTTTTATGTATTGTTTCAGTGGATACCGCTGTGACATCCTGTGCAGAAGGAGTGTTTTTGCCCAGGTTCCTGCCTCCAACACCAGCCAACGGAGCTCAGCTCGACAACAATGCCAGTCAGACTCTGGAAATTAACATCACTGCAGAGGCAACAAACGCTACGTAAGTGAAAGGGAAATACATTAAAAATATATATTACATGTTAAAATGACAAAGGTTAATAAGATCTTCAGGACTGAACCTGGTTAGAGATATATTTCTACAAATCATCTGTGGGTGTTGGTAAGGATTTTCCAGGTGATTAGTTGAGGAATCTGATTTTAACTATTGATAAATAAGACAGGCTTGACAAGGCAGCAATGACTGTGACACAGGAGTTATACTATTCGTCTCTATTACATCTAACATTGAATTCATAATACATCTTTGTAAAGAGGCTTTTGCTATTCTGTTTGCTGAAGGATCTCTGAGCTGCTGTTCACCGGTCTATCTAATGTAACTGAGAATAAAACAGGACCAGGGCAGTTCACTCTGAGATGGATGCCGTCTGAAAGAGAATATGGTGGAAGCTATCCATTCTGCTTTGTTATACAAGCAGACTCCAAGTAAGTAACCTGATTTATACAGTACTGTGCAAAATTCTTGACTAGCTCTTATTTCATATTTTGCTTGTAAGGTGGTTTCAAGGTGGCTCTACTCCCCAATAGCCAGTTTTCAATTG
The DNA here is from genome assembly GCA_015106755.1 of Etia nguti. Taxonomy (NCBI): domain Eukaryota; kingdom Metazoa; phylum Chordata; class Actinopteri; order Cichliformes; family Cichlidae; genus Etia; species Etia nguti. Next base: position 8,381 of record VUQG01014912.1, read on the forward strand.
TATCTTTAGGCTCTTTTCTGTACTAGCATCCTGTTTCAAAGACACATCATTTGTTTCTATTTCTTCAGTTGATTTCATAAAAAATGCCAAAGATAACACAGTTTGACAGGAATAAAATAGTATTTTTGCACCAACAAGGTGATTCTCAGATAGCTATTAGCCTCAAACTTTGAATGTCTAAGCTTGATGTGTAGCGCATCCTTAAAAATTTTTTAAAGTAGTGCCAGGCTTAAAAATCTATCGACAGCAGATGAACAGTATTTGAAAATCATGTCTTGCATCTAGCTATTCAGTTGAGTTATCTACTCAAAACACGGACAAAAGGCTGAGGTATACCGAACTGCACAAGAACTGCACTGAAAAGCAGTGACGATTAATTATGAAGCCGTTATTAATCCAAATTTGAACTTTTTGGTTCAAATTACTGACGGAGGTGGTCAGGAGAGAGGTACGACAGTGGTACCTATGGCCATTTACAAAAATGCTGACATCTCTATTATGGTTTGGCGCCACTTGTGTTGTCAAAAATGAAGGAGTTAAGAATACAGAAAAGTATCAGCAGAATTTGCTCCACAACACAATGCCATTTGGAAAGTGTCTGATTAACAACGAATTCATTTTTGAGTATGACAATGATCCCAAACACGATTCAGTAAAGGTATACCTGGATAGAAAAAACGCACAATGGAACACTGTCAGTCATCAATTTGCCTCCCTAGAGCCCAGACCTCAACATTACAGAAGCAGTGTGGGATCACCTTGACAGAGAATGGATCAGAAGGTAGCCAACATTCAAAGAAGAGCTTTGACTGTCCTTCAAGAAGCCTGGAGAACCATTCCTAGAGACTGCTGAAAGAAATTATAGGAAAGCTTGGCTGTGTTGAAGTGTAAACTTTTTTTAAGAGTGAACTTCTTGAAAATGACTTACACATTTTGTTTGTAGATTTTATAAAATGACCAGTTTTGATGTTGGTCTTTGTATGAAATCTACACTGTCTAGGAGTGTTTGCTTGTTTACTTGATTATTTTTAAGGTTAATTTTCACATTTGAAATTATGCATGAGTCTGACTTTCTTTCCACTAAACTTTTTCATCTTTTGAGGTTACAGTTGGAGCCAGAAGATGACATGAAGTCCAGGAAAATTTCTACAATACTTAACAAATGTATTAGACCAGCTATCATAAAAACAAACAAAAGAAAAACCACAAATATTTTAGAAACCTGTCAAAAACTTCTTTAAAACAAATAATTATATTGGTATTTATTAGGCAAATAAACTGAATGTTTTGGGCCAACACACTTGAATTCAGACAACCCCCTATGTTGAGCAAAAAACCAAGAGTCCAGGTGTACCATGCCCAGGACAGGATTACCAGGGTCCTACCTCGGAGCCAGGCTTGGGAAAGAGGCTCCAGGGTGAGCTTCTGGTGGCTAGGCCTTAGCCCATGAGACCTAGGTGGGCTCAGCCTGAAGAAGCTACAGGCAAAAGATGGATGGACAGACTTCTCTCATTTTTCTGTTCGCCAATGCAAGCAAATGACTATAACTTGGCATCTTAATAAGAAAGAAATAGAAATTATAGGACAGCTGTGCCATAAACACTACATTAGGTGGTGCTCTAATAAATTTGTTAAGCACTGTATGACTAAAATTCTTTGAGCTCTGCTAAATTGTACAGCATCACATTTTTAAATCTGATAAACCATTAATTATTTACAAGTTTAAGACTGAAAGTGAATACCTTGTGGACAAAAAAAATGAACAAAATTATAATTTGTAACAAAAATAATGATGTATCTGCATTAATTTATATCCACAGGGGAACCAAGTACTACTCAGAGCTTCGATGTGTCATTGTGAGCGTTGGAAACAGTGAGCAAAGCTGTTACCCTTTTCTCCCAAGTCTTACATTTTGCTACTGATGTACCCAATTCATGTATTTAATTTAACATCTCTACCTAACTTGATTCACAGAGTCCGAAATAACTATAACAACGACCACTGCAGCAACTTTAACCAGTGAAGAAACTCCTACAACTGCAGCAACTCATACCACTAAAGCAACTAATACAACTGGAGCAACTAATACCACTAAAGCAACTACTACAACTGGAGCAACTCATACCAGTAACGCAACTACTACAACTGGAGCAACTCTTACCAGTGAAGAAACTCCTACAACTGGAGCAACTCATACCACTAAAGCAACTACTACAACTGGAGCAACTCATACCAATAAAGCAACCACTACAACTGGAGCAACTAACACCAGTAAAGCAACTACAACTCTTTCATGTACCACTCCAGCTAGTACACCAACTTTTAAGTGTCACGCACAGGGAGTCAGTCTGACTCAGTAGATTCAGGCTATCAAGAGAAAATGAAAGAACTGGCTTGCATTAAGTGGAAAATCTTGTCAGTCCAAATTGTTCATGTCGACAATAAGAGCTGCAGCATTCACTTTCTGCTTTTTAGCCAAAATACTGGTATAGGAAAAAAATGCATTGGGTTGTGGTCCATCTTGTTGGCAACATTAAATTACTAGTTAAGAAAAGAATTACTTTTGACCAATATTTGAACTACGAGTCTCACATCTATAAGTTCATCCATTTTTTTTCCTTACATCTAATAAAAGCACAAATAAAAGTCATCGTTGATAAACATTTTCAATCAAGATTAGCACCTAAACTTTCATTGTTTTTTGTTTGTTTGTTTTTTGACATTATATAGATGTTGGACTCAAAAATGTTCTATTTCTTTCAGTTATTCTGATCATGGGACCTTTACTTTCAACTCTCATCCTTTATAAGTAAGTATCTATGCTTCTACGTGTATATACAGTAACAGTCAACTCTTCTTGCTATCGATATAATGGTGAGTCTTTGTCTCAGGTGAATGTGGACACATTGCTAGCTGAGGTGAGTCTATTCTTATCAAGCCAGAAATCCTCTCACAGTATCACATAATTTCTTTTTACAACTCAGCGAAAGTTTGCATTAGTAGTCATGGTTAACGATAGTAACACCTGAAGATCACTGTTCCTTTTTATCCATGTGCTGACAGGACCAGAAGATATCACTCCAGACCTCAAAAGCAGCATGATGCAGACGAGTGCGGCTGCAGCACCACCTAATTTTAAAACACAAACATCTACCTGCAGAAAAATCTTGAATTCTGTCTGTTCATTAACTTTATTTTCTCATTCATTTTGTTCTTCAAGGGCATTTAATGTCAAATGAAATCTAATATTGTTGATCATTTTATGCAAAGATATATTTCACATTTTAATTTTAATTTAATGGTTGTTAAATGACTGTTCTCTTTCTTTCATGTTATACCTTCTCTAATCAGTTGTTGCTATTTGAAATACAGTGGCTAAAATAAGTAATGAATAACAACACCACAGATGACAACAGAGCTGCTATTGACATGAAATTCTCACCAGATGTTGGTAACATTCCGTCCAATCCACACATGCAAAGAAATCAAACCACAGATGTCCATAAATTAAGTTATGTGTAATAATGAGAAATATAACAGGGAAAAAAAATGTTGAACACGTGAAGAATGAGAGGTGCAAAAGGGCATGAAAACAGCTAAAATATATCAGTATTTAGAAAGCAATCCTGCCACTTAGAGCAAATTGATATCAGCTGTTTCAGTTCAAACTATAAAAGGCGTCTCATTACAAGAAACATCTCATGATGGAAACCAGTGAGTTCTCTGAAGACCTATGCAACCTTATTGTTGCAAATATACTGCTGGCATTGGTTATAGGATGATTTCTACTAAAGGTTTCAGTGAGCACTGTTGGGGCCATAATCCAGAAGTGCAAAGAACATAATTTTATCTTAAACTTGCAACGACCAGGTTGCCGCAAGATTTTAGAGAAAAGAGTGAAAAGAATTCTAAGAAGAGTTGTCCAAGAGCCAAGAAGCACTTGTTCAGAGCTACAGAAAGACACGTAATCAGCAGGTACAGTTGTTTCAAAGAAAACAATTAGTAATGCACTCAACTGCCATGACTCCACTGCTGAAGAAATGCATGTTAAAGTGCAACATTTAGACAAGCCTGTGAAATACTAAGAGAATATAATCTGGTCAGATAAGACCAAATCGGACTCTTGGGATGCTATAATTGACTCCATGTTTGGAGGTCAAAAAGAACTGCATTTCACCCCATATTTTATGTAATCAAAGGAAGGATGAATGTAAAACTGCACTTGATAAAAATAATCTGCTGCCATCTACCAGTACGATGAAGATAAAATGAGGGAGGGCATTTCAGCAAGGCAATGATTCCAAACATACAGCCAAGGAAACTCTCAACTGGTTTCAGAGTAAAGCTGCTAGAATGGTCCAGCCAATGACCTGACCTGAATCCAATTGAAAATCTATGGAAGGAACTAAAGGTCAGAGTTCAAGGGGCCTACAGAACCTTCAGAATTTGGAGACTGTTTATGTGGAATGCATGTAACTAGTTTCTCACAAGGCATTTTGATGGGTGTCATCACCTATAAAGGCTTTTGTATGAAGTATTAAATTTCAGTGTGTTCGATGCTTTTTCCCCCGATGTCATTTCTTAAATTTATGGATATCTGTGTTTTGATTTCTTTGCATGTGTGGATTGGATGGGTTGTTAAATTGGTGGTGGTGTTGTTTCATATTTATTTTACCTGCAGTAGCTTATATCTCTTATATGGACTGTGTAAGTAGAGGTATCATAAGGAATTATTTGGGGGGGGGGGCAATTTTCTTATTATTTATGACTGTAAATGGAGATTTTAATTATACAAGAAAATAACTTATAATAACTTGTAATCATTTTACATGAAAACTAATATTAATTCTATTATATCATTTGGTTGTCCTGAAATTAATTCTTATCTTTCATAGATATGACTAGGATCCATCCATTGAACACTAGTGTCCCATATCCACCGGCATGATGCTGTTGTCTTGTAGACAAAAATGCTGAATAAATATATCTTTACACTTGTTCAGTAGAAATCTCACAGGTCATTTTTCCAGCAGTCTCTTTTATTAGCATGAGGTAAACAGGGTTTAACAAAAAACTTTATTGAGGTGATGCAGACGATTAGGAGAAAAAGAGACAAAGTTCAAGAGAAAAATAATTAAAATCTCACTACTGGGCTAGGAGACATTAGTGTGAAGAGAACAGGAACAGAATGACGGTAGGGAACCAGGTACTCTAACAGGACACTCTAACAACCACAGAAGATAAGACAACTATAAATAAACAGAGGGGCAGAGACAGTCTGACAGTCTTGTGGCCTATTTTGACAGTATTCTGGCATATGGTTGATAGAAACTGGACAATTTGAAGATGCACCTGGTAATTATTTTTGACAGCCCAGTCGTTATGACAGCCCAAACTGTCCAAAGTTGTAGAAACCAGAATTATTGAAATTTCTAGCTTACATTTGGCAGGTGATTCTTTTAAAATCACAAAAATGTCAAGCAGGATTAATTGCTTCTTGTTGTAAGGCTGGCATTACAGCCATTATTCCTGACTCTATGAGCTGACGTCAGCCATAAAGCTGTCATAATGATGGATCCTAAGGTCTGGGGAGAAAGCCCAGAAAGTTATGCAAGGGAAACAAAGTTGTGTAAACTGATACACTGATCAAAGTAAAACATTAATAAACACATTTAATAGGCATTTATTTTAAAGGAAAAGAATCTGACACATTTGGGGAAACGGATATAGTTTAAGGTTGGAATTAGATACGTTTAAGGAAGAGGAGTTGAAGATTCATCGCCCATAAAAGAAGGTTTAGAAATGTCCCTGCCAGTCTTTTTCTTTGTTTGTTTTTGTGTGCCTTTGTCTCTGTCTGCTGTTTGTGCTTACGGCTCTACACCCCGGGGTTTGCTTTGCTTTGTGCTGTCTTGCTGTTCTGTGTATTTTGATGTTCTGTTTTGCTTTCTATATGACTCTGTTCAATAAACTCTGTTTCAAGAACTCTGTTTTTTTTCCCCAGAGAATCTCTCTGAGTTGTTTGATTTTATTTGGATCTAAAAAGCTGAACCTACAAGTAATTGGCTGGATAAAGTTCATCACTCAAAGTTCAAAACTGTAACAAAAGCTGCTCCGATGTTTGCTCTCATTGTGTTCCTGTTTTTATAACTTATTTTGTTTAATCGTGATTTCTATTTGAAAGCTGAAACTTGGAGTTGGTGTATTGTTTTTTTCTTTTAGGTCATGACTCAAGCGCTGACACTCAAAACAGGTTTAACAAGACAGGTGTATGAAATGCAAACAGTAGACTTTGTTTTGATGCAACAAAAAGTACATGAGTAACTTAAAACCAGACACAAGCTCCCTTAAGTGAAAAAAAGTCATTGAAAATGAATGAAAATAAAACAGTCTGGGTTCATAGTTGCTGAAACATTACAAATATGTTATTACAAAAACATGTTCCTTTGTTTGTAGGTGAAGAGGCATTGGAGATGTAACTTGATTGGCCTTTTGCTTTCTGTTTGGTGAAGGATCTCTGATCTCTGATTCAGCCAACTGAACAACAAATGTGAGAATAAACCAGGACTAGGAGAGTTCACCCTGAGCTGCCACTTGACAGACAAGATGCAGACAGTTGCCCCTCCTGTTTTGTTGTACAGGCACCTTTCAGCTTAGTTACTTTAATAAATACCATACACAACTCATGGAGTCTTGCTATTGTAGATAATGTATTCCATCATATTGATGCTCAAACTTGGTTATATATGGTTAGATTTTAGATTGAGATTGTGTGACATTTGGATTACATTTTTAACTTGAATAATGAGCTTGATTGAATTTTCATGGAATGGCTTTGAAAAAAAAATGGCATATGGGAAAATGTGAACTCTAGTGCAAGTTTAAAGTCACATTTTGATTTTACAAAGCTGACTCATCATCTCCTACTGACTTGGTTAACCAGCCTTTCTTTAAGTAACTCTTGCCTTTTGTTATGCAGTATTGTAAAGTTTTTCACGTACTGCTTCAGCACTTTAGCTTTGTTATGTTTTTAGTTCATCGGAGGTTGCATTGACCTAAATTTTGTATCTCGAAAGGACAGGATTATTTTTATAATATCCTGTAAAAACTTAGAACTGAAAGAGGATGAATATTATTCTTTTTAGCATGACTGTATTTCTGCTCTAAAGCTGTCCTTTTAATATCAGATTCAAAATACTTTATTAATCCCAAAGGAAGTTATGTAATATTTGAGTCTATGGTGACTGAGTTGGTTTTGGTGTCAGCATCAAGTGGCTGATGGTGGTAGATGATCTGCTGTTTTTGGCATTTCCACCTTTGATTTTTAAATTTTTCAGCCCTGTAGGAAGCTGGTTAATTAAAATATTCTCCTTCACAATAGCAAGCTACACACTGAAAAATTATGAGTTGGGACTGATGGACCCACACCAGTAAAGCCAAAACTGATTGAAGTAAAGGGTCAAGGACAAAAAGCCATTACTGTAAAAGTCTGGTACTTGTATAGCATTTTTCTGCTCTGAGCACTAAAAATAATAAAAGCACTACAAGCCACAATCAGGTATTCACACATATACGCATACAGGATTACTTCCTGTGGATGCAGCTTAGACAATTTGTCATTTATCATGTTGCTCAAAAATACTTTGACATATGGACCGCATAACCCAGGATCAAACCACCAGTGTTGAGCAAGTTACTTTGAAAGTAATGAATTATAGTTACTAGTTACTCCTTCAAAAAAGTAACTGAGTTAGTAACTGAGTTACAAGATTCTAAAAGTAATTAATTACTTGAAAAGTAACAATTGCGTTACTTAAAAAAAAAAGAAAAAGTTTAACCCTCCAGGGTATAATTGGCCATTTTTAACTACTTTTGATTTTACCTCTACATTTCACCTTTAAAAACTATTTAATTTGCCTTGTTTGGTATCATCCTTTTCAGCACAACCTCACGTGTCTGAAGTTACAGTTATGTTTTCATTTTGACATACTGTATGAACACAACTGATCTAAAATCAGACAAAAAACATAAAATCCGAGTAGAAAAAGTGATATTTTTTACTGTAACAACCACAAACATGTTTATTGAATCATATTTCATAACTTTAAATGCAAATATAAATTGTCAATTTTAAAATCCTATGCACAAGTTTTGCAAACAACAAAGTTATTTGCAGCCATTTACCTTTTACCCCTTTTTAATAACCATTTCAAACTATTTAAATACTATTTAAATAACAATCAGGTGTTCTGCATTCAATAAGATGCCACACAAATTATTTGTGCCACTCCAAAAACATAATTTCTGTCCACTATAAAGGAAAACATCACAGCCTGATACCTGCAGGTCTGACAGCAGCAGGTGTATCACTCCTGTTTTCTACCTGGAGACAGCAGTCACCTCATTGTTCTGACACACAACACAAAACTATCC
>VUQG01014913.1:0-14633 GCA_015106755.1 Etia nguti
TACATAAATGTTTGCTATTAGCCATACTTGTTATTAATGTCTTCCTTCTTTCACCCCAACCAGTCGCGGCAGATGGCCGCCCCTCCCTGAGCCTGGTTCTGCTGGAGGTTTCTTTCTGTTAAAAGGGAGTTTTTCCTTCCCACTGTTGCCAAAGTGCTTGATCATAGGGCGTCATATGATTGTTGGGTTTTTCTCTGTATGTATTTTTGTAGGGTCTACCTTACAATATAAAGCGCCTTGAGGTGACTGTTGTTGTGATTTGGCGCTGTATAAATAAAATTGAATTGAATTGAATTGAATAGCCATTCTCAGCTGTTTACTGTTAGCTCGTCACTTCTGCAGCTGGTCTGCCACGTTAATGTCTCCGCAAAAACACTTCTGTTGTATTCTGTGATGTTTTGCTTTGCTTATTTTTCCTATTTCTGTTGTTTTTTTGTTTTGTTGTGCACTTTTGTAGCATTTCTCTGTTTGCTGGTGTTTTATTTAAGTTGCAGTGCATTCGACGTCTCAGGCCCACCGTAATTTTCACAGATTCTGCTGAATATAATAAGTAGTGAAAGAAGAGTCTTTAATCTCCTCCTGCCTTCTTTGTATTGCCCCCTGCCTCTTGTTCATGGTCTCTGATTGCACCCCCACCCACTCATGTTGGATGGGTGGATGGGTAACTTTTAGGATAACCATTTCACCCTATATAACGACTTCCTTGGGATCAGTAATGTCTCATTTTCACTAATATGTGTTTTCATCTTTTTAAGAGCTTAGATAGATGCCAGTCTAAACTTTGTTGTACCCGTAGAGCGACAATAAAGTCTGTTCTATTTTATTCTGTTCATTTGTATCTGTTCTCTCTTCCATTTTTACCCTCACCCTCCCTCTGGTCCTGGCTCTGCTGGAGGTCTCTTCCTGTTAACAGGAAGTTCTTCCTCCCCACAGTCTCCATGTCTTGTTTGAGCGGAATATCAGATTTTTGGTTTTTTGGTGTTTTTTTTTTGTTTTTTTTAATATAGTAGGTCTTTACTTCTCAATATAAAGCATTTTGGGATGACTGTTGTGAACAAACACTAGTAAAGTGGAATTTAACTGAATCACACTTACACTTCTGTTAAGGCTGCAAGCAGTGATTATTCTGACTGATTTGCTGGTTAATTTCTTTATAATTTGATCTTTTAATTTAGAACACCCACCCCCTCACCCAAAATAAATAAATAAATTCAATCTGTATCATAAAGAAACTATAAAGAAAGAGATATTTGCATTTAAGAATCATAAAAACACTTGGTTTGTGTAATGTGAGTTCATTTTTACTGCCGGATTTATACAGTAAATATTCATGACTCTGGAGCTTTGTTTTCTGTCTGTGTTTCTACTTTTCCCCTCTCAGTAGTTTGATATCTTGTCAGAGAGCATTTGCATATTTAAAAGTCACAAAAGCAGTTTTTAAGTGTATTTGTGTGCATTTTTGTCATGCACACTGTGTGTATGAGAATGTCACCTTTTATAACAAAAGCTCTTCTCTTCTATTTTCTTTCCTCCTCCTCCTCCTCATCCTCAGTCCTCATTCTGCAGCCGGTGGAGCGGGATGACCTGAATGGCAAAACCCTGAAGATCACAGACTTTGGTCTGGCCAGAGAGTGGCACCAGACCACCAAGATGAGTGCAGCAGGGACCTACGCCTGGATGGCCCCGGAGGTCATCAAGCACTCCCTCTTCTCCAAGAGCAGCGACGTGTGGAGGTACGGCCCTTGCTTCTTTGTGTGTCACAGCACTTCCCTGGTTTACACAGTGACAGATGTCTCCATGCAGCCTGTCAGGGCAGACGAATGGGGAACAGGGTGAATAGCCAAAACACTGTAAAACCTGTCAGTGGACTTTCAGCAAAGTGGCATCAGGGCAGCGTCTGCAGCAGGACAATGGTCCCAAACACACAGCTAGAGTCATAAAAACCTCTGACGACCTACAACAGACAGTGTAGCCTCCCCGGGCCTTGATCTCCACATAATGGAGTCAGTCTGGGGTTACATGTAGAAAGAGAAGATGGTGAGAAAGTCTAAACACACAGGAGCAATACAGGTAGATGCTCTAAAAGTCAACCTGCCAAACACCTTAAAAAACTGGTCTCACTTCAGATGCTACTTGATAAAGTTATTAATTGATATATAAAGTGCTATTGTTTGAAATGAAAGCTTTTATGATGAATACTGAGGTGGAGCTGGAGGTGGCAGAGTTGAGGATGCTGAGATTTTCAATGGGAGTCACCAAGAGAGACAGGATTAGAAATGTGAGGAGGAAAAGAGGAAGACTTCAGAGAAGATTTATGGATGTCGTGAAGAAGGTCATGCAGAGGGTTGTTGTGATAGAGGAGAGGGCTGGCGAGATGGAGGCAGATGATCTACTGTGTTGGACCTCTAAAGGGAATGGTAAGAAGAAGAAGAGCAAGGAAGAAGACAGTTAAATAATTAGTGATGCCAAGTGTTTGGGTTGTTTAGTTAATAACAGCCTGTATATAAAAGATAGACATCATCTGCAGGAGGTGATGCGTGATTGCAGAAAGAAGTCAGATTGTCTGGAACTTATGACAACAGCAGATATTCTTCTGATGGTTTCAGTCACTAGTTTCATATTTTATTTAATATCACGTTCACTCGGTTTATACTGGGCCACTTTAGTTTTATATTGTGATTGTTGTTCGCACTATATTTAGTCAAAATAAATAATATTCTCCTTTATATTGCTGCATTATTGAACGCAGAGCTAATTTACTCTATAGAGTTACTTTTTGTATTATACAGCAGAAAGCTGTTTATTCTACGCTGTACTTATTAACACACATCCCACCCAGCGTACTTTATCTTTTCTTTTTGACTAAACTTTTTTCTCTTGAGTAAATGAGTGATTTACTGTGAAAGTTAGATCCACAGCATGCTCTACAAAAAAAATAAATAAAGGTGACAGTTGAAATATTGTTCTTTTAAAAGTTGATTTCTCCTTTTTATCTCTCCTCATAGTTTTGGTGTGTTGCTCTGGGAGTTGCTGACCGGCGAGGTTCCTTACCGGGAGATAGATGCACTGGCAGTAGCTTATGGAGTCGCCATGAACAAGCTGACGCTTCCCGTCCCTTCAACCTGCCCTGAACCTTTTGCTCAACTACTGGGAGGTAAGAAGGCTGTTACCTGAACACAGCCTCAGTCAAGAACGTAATCATGTGTGTGTGTGTGTGTGTGTGTTTGTCACATATGTAATCACGGTTAACACATAATCCACAAATATTTATTTATTGTGGCAGAGATGAAGGTGTGGCTGCTCCAAAAGCTGCACTGAAATCCATTTGAAAATAGATCTGGTTTGTCTCCGACATGTTTTTGCATATGATCAGGATATTGTGCTTTGTAATGTGTCACAGTGGTATTTCTCTGACAGTTTGCGGTTAGATTAAAAATATATTCATTTCCTGTCTTAAAAATTAGATTTTAAAACATGAAAAACACCCCCACAAATGGAACTGCAGGAGGTGGTAAGAGAAAAAACTCAAGAAGTTTACAGGAAGTGGTTTTTGAAACTAAAAAGTCCAAAATGATTATTTTTATTGTCATCATCATCATCAAAAACCCATCCAGTTGGCAGTTTTTCCCAAGCTTGTGGCAGTTTTTCCCTTCGCTCATGTACGCAAACATATATGTTAATTTATCAGCTTACATTTTTTATCTTTATGATATCACTTTATATAGCGAGATGGCAAGAATCATAATCTTTATTATCACTGTAGCAATGAAAAACTGAACAACTGAGGTGCAATTCTCTCAGTGCAGAACGAAGAATAACATGAAAATAAAGTTGACAGAAAAAGAATATAGATACATATAAAGATACATGGAGAATATATATATATAAACAATACATATACAACAGCAAACACAACTGTAACTTGATGTAAATACCAACAATAGCTTGTAAACAGGTAAACATGAGATTGTGTTTCAACAATGTAAACATTGCAGATGAAAGTTGTATTGGATCAGATTGTGTATAATTCAGCAGCGTTCAGCATGGTGATGGCTGAGGGATGAAAGCTGTTCCTTCGTCTGTGAATTAACAATAAACTTCCTGTTTTATAATTACAGTCTGGGCAATGAGTTACCAGAACCATTATTTCCTATAATTTGAGCCCAAGTCGTGCTGGCAGATTTAATTTACTACAGCTGATTTTCTTTTTCTGTATAAAAGACTGAGACAAACTGTTGAAATTGCACCTCTTCGTCTTAGGTTAAGATATCTGAGGGATTAAAAGACATTTCTGACTATATTTTAAGGAATATCTGAGTAATCTCTGAGATTACTCAAGTTGTTTTTCTTCATTGAATGACTTTAATATGTCTTCCCTTCTCCCTGGTCTTTCCTTATAACCTAGTAAAGCCCTAAAATACTGCTGTGAATATGACCTTAAACTGTCACTGAAAATGCTGAAACATTTTAAATAAGCCCACAGGCTGTTCATATCCACTGACTTTAAGATCCTGTAACTTTTGAGGTTACTGTTGTTCATTTTAAACCCTTTTCTATCCCACATTTGGGAGATGAGAAGCAAACGCAGAGATGAAATAGATGACGCGTCTGGACGGTTTCATTAACTTACTTTTTATACATTCCTGAGCTCCCCCCGGGCCACATTTCTCCTTTTCACCTTGCAAATAATCGCTGTTAACAGCGGAGTATTAACCGGCTCCTGTTTCACAGTTCAGATCATCCCTGTTTAAACACACACTTGCTTTATATCTAAGCTGCCCTAATGTGCTTATTCCCAGGTTACTTTAAAAAAAAAAGTGGATGGTTAAAGCTGCAGGGCAGGTTTAATGTAAAAGACAAAAAAAGAGAGAGAGAGATGTGCCTAAAAACTGTCAGCACCACAGCACCAAACTTCCCTCCCACTCTGCTGCTTAAAGCTCCTTTCCCCCACTTCATCTTATCCAAGTTCATCCGTTAATCTCCCCTTTGTCATCCCTCGCTACTCTCTACACTCTGTTTACTCCTGTCATCGGCTCACTTTCATCTCCTCTCCCGCCACATGGATTTTATGGTAATTTAGATCCATAAAAAAAAAAGAACGTCACCTGCTGCAGGCTGTATTTTTAGCCCCTGAATCCATCCATCCTTTGTTTTTTCCATGTTTTAAATTTTCCACTAATGGTGCTTCTCTTACATTAATCTCTCGGACTTTTGGGAGACGGGTTGTATGTTTGTAGTTTGACGTCGGAGAGGCAGCAGTGATCAATTTGTGGCTCGGCAGATTATTGTAGGTGTGCAGCATGTTTCGGCAACACTGTCAGTCGGGGTTTGGCTCATGATGGTTGCCATATGTCGCTCATCTCGCTTCCTTCCACGTCTCCTGTTGCTGCTTTGAGTGCCAGAAAGGGAAAAATTGCGAGCCAACAATTCATGGCTCGGTCCTTTTTGTGCTGTACAAATAACCTGACCACTGTATGATATGCTAACAAAAATTAACCTGTGGATGGGGTAGAGGGTGAGTCTACTGAAATTATCCATGTATCGTTTTGTTAGACCTAAAAATCCATTTTTAGGTTTTACTGTGTGTTTGTTTATCCATCCAGACATCCCCAGGGTCATGGCGTGCTGGAGCCTATCCCAGCTGTCATAGTGTAGAAGGTGGTGTATACCCTGCACAGTCTGTCACACGGCCATTGTCTGTCTTTCTAAAACTTGAAGGGAAAATTCAGACAAAATGAATATATAAATCTGATATGTAGACATATCTATCAATAGCTACCTAACTATCTGCATTATTTTTATAGATTTTACTGCATGCATTTAATCTGTCCTGTCCACTTCCCAGTATAGGGCAGAGCTAATTAGATAACAATCCACGTTTCCATGTTACAGAGACGCCAAATACCAATTTTTTTATCAAATAAATTAAAAATACTAGAAAAAAAAATCAGAAAACCGACTTAGTCTGAATGAAGATGTAGCTTTGTCAGAGCAAGATAGTGACTCAGTCACCTGAGTAAAAAAACAACAGGATCCTCTTTGCATATACAAAAACTGGTGGCCTCCTGGTGATTGTAATGAATTTTTTCACATTCTGTGACTCTTCACGACCACTTTTGATCACAAGGTGATTGCACAGGTCGCCTGATAGGAGACAACCTTTCGGCAAACTGTCACAGTCCGAGTTGGACTGGCTGCATTTACTCTCAAAGAGATTGTTGAAGGTTTGTAAATTAATTCATTTATAAATGAGGCCTTTAAGCTACGGTGACATCTTCTCCAAGTATAAGAGTGAGTCTTTGTCCATGAGGACAACTTGGGGGGCTCGACTCAGCTGACTGCCATCTGGTTACAGATATGTGATTCTTGCTGACCTATCACAGTTAATTGCTGCATTATTAGAAACAGATTACAGGTAATTGCCATAAATAACTAAAGTGTGATTATGTTATCTTACTGGATAAAACAGATACTGACAGATTTGCCTTTGAGGACATAATTTGCAGTTTAAAAAAGGTGATAAATCGTAATATATGTTATTGCTCAGCAGATCACAAAATGTTAAAAACCGCAGTAATATTGTGTCGTTGGTGAGGTATTGTGATAAGATCGTGCTGTTGACTGACTCAGTCATTTCTTTTAACTTGCAAACAGCAGTATTTAAAATGCTCTGGAGGTCTTTAAGCTTCTCCAAGTATAAGATTTGAAAACTGTGGTGGATTTTCATGTATTTTTAAAATACATAGTTATGATTAGCTCAGTCCCTCCTTTAAAGTCTTTATTTGGGTAAGCGTGGTAGTGAGATTTTTCAAGGACGTTGTGTGAAATTTGATATATTGTCAAAATATGTTTTGACATTAGAAGCCTCATTACGTAAGACCACATTTGTTGTGCCTTTAAAAAAAAAAATGTGTTTATGTATTTTTAAATGTTTCATATTTGAAATCTTTGAAATTTCTGTGACAATTTTACACTTAATTAAGAAAAAGTAGCGTCTGTTCAATGATTGCAAACGCAACTTAAATGGCATTTTATTTCACGTGTGCTTGTAATTTTATGTTATAGTAATAACGCCTGATTACAGCTGCAAAATCCATAATAAACGACAGCTTCTTACTGTCTGCTACTCCTCAGAGTGCTGGAGCCCAAACCCTCACGGCAGGCCGTCGTTCACCAGCATCCTGAGGCGACTGCTGGCCATCGAGCAGTCGGCCATGTTTCAGATGCCTCTGGAGTCCTTTCACTCCTTACAAGAAGACTGGAGGCTGGAGATCCAGCAGATGTTCGACGAGCTCAGGGCCAAAGAGAAGGTGAGAAATGGTGGATTTTTATAAAACATGTCTGCATATAAAAATACTTTAAAGGGCTTGTGTGTTGCACAGATGCTCTCTGTACTAAAATGCTCAGTGTTGTGGTTAGAAGTCATATCGTACAAAGACAGAATGGGTAAATTAGAACTTTAGTTTCCAGCTAAAAGTGGACGAATGTGAGTAAATTTAACTTTACATTCGTTTGCTCTTCTTTTCTCCTGTTCTGAGCTGATTTATTCAGACAGAAGTGCTTTAATAAAAGTCACATTTCATACGGAGGTGAGAGGAATCTCACCCTGTCACATCTGTGCTGCTTCTGCAAATAAGAATCAAGTTAGCAGCGAACAAAATGCCAGAAAAGAGGTGTTAAAAGAGGTGCTGCGATGAGCTCTTCATCTTCCCCTGCCTCTCTGCAGGAGCTGAGATCATGGGAGGAGGCGCTGGCCCGAGCAGCCGAGGAGCAGAAGGAGCAGGAGGAGCAGCTGAGGAAGAGGGAGCAGGAGCTGGCAGAGAGGGAGATCGACATTGTTGAGCGAGAGCTGAACATCATCATCCACCAGATGTACCAGGAAAAGCCCAGCGTCAAGAAGAGGAAGGGCCACTTCAAGAAGAGCCGATTACTGAAGCTGGGCAGAGACAGCAACTGTATCAGTCTGCCCTCTGGTGGGTGCACACAGGAATCACACCCAGACAGTTTTAAGCTGGTGCATCAGGTGCACAAAAGTCGTATGATGTCACTTCCTGTTAGATGGGGTATTTTCAGGTGGAAAATTTAGGTCACTGGCTGCATTTGAATATTCCTAAAAGAATGACCTCATATGGCCTTTCCCTAATCTTTGGGAGCGTGTTTCGGCCACTGCAAACAAAGCGCTTCTGTCATCCATAAGTAAATACGTTTGGGTTATCTCCTCAAAATTTATACTTAATTACTCAAAGTTTTTGAGTTATTGTCTCAACGTCGAGTTATTTTCTCAGTATGTAAGTTGAAATTTTGACTCATGAATGGTAAAAGATGGTGTTTTTTTCTACACACTAATCACTTTTCCTTGATTTTGGTTTTATGAGAGCAGCCTCTCAGTTCGGATGTGTGTTTAACAAAGAGTAGTACATGGCATCCATCCAGTCATTGTCTTTACTGCTTGTCCTGGAGCTTACTGAGATATTACCAGTCTATCACTGGGCTAACACAGAGAGAAACAGCCATTCACTCTTACATTCACACGGCCAGTTTAGAGTCCGCAGCTATCCTGACATACATGTCTTTGGTGCTTTTTCATCAGTCAGCTCATCTTTGTCTTCTTTTAACTTTTTGACCAGAATCACTTTTTATTTAGCAAGTTTTAAGAAGGAAAACCGAACAGGTGGGATACTGCAAACATCACTGCATTCTCAGAGTATACTGGCCCAGGTGTCCGTAACCATTAATGGTAGAATTAATGGTAGTTGACATAAAGGTGATCCATTTCTTCCACATCTGTAGAAAGGCGTCTCATTTAGAGTTTAGCGAGAAATCCATTAAAGTATTCCCTCACTATGTCCATCCATTATTAAGGCTTGGAGGGTCAGGTTTATACCACTTCTTAATCATAGCTTTTGTTTTTGTTAACCAGCGATGATCAATATTTTGAATAAATAACAGTCCTTTTTAATAATAACATCTTCTTTGATTACTTTGATTAAAAGATACAGTACCAAGACAGCTACAGGGATTTGCTAGCCTAGCATGTTTCTCAGAGTTAAACATATACTGTACCAAAATACTTGAATTTTACTGCACTATGGTCACAGTGTGTCACAACGCTAACTCCTCCTCAGCTATTTCTGCGTTTATGTTTGGTTCTTTTTTCCCCATTTTTTTTTTATGTACTTGGTGTTATTACCTTTCTGTTTCCTGAGGCCTTGATATAATTTAGAGGTAATTTTCCCATGAATGTGTTTATATGCTTCAGAATTTCCATCACTGCAGTTTCTAGAAGGACGCTCTTTCAATATGGTGTTGCTGTTGTAACCCAATAATAACAATAATAACTAAACTTACCTTAATTCTGCTTTTCAGTCCATTTATTATCCCTAAAATTAGAGTAGGATGTAGAAAATCAAAAATATATGTTCTCATGGTGTGTTAAATCTCTAATACAATAGATGGGGAGACGCCTCCTGTGTGCCTCCTTTTGATGTAATTTCTGTTTATCCTCAAAATCTGCACCTTGTTTTGTGTGTGTTTCCAAATCCCCAGTTTGTTTGTGAGTTCGTTGTCTATCAATCTCTCCTTTTGTCATGTAAATGCTTCTCATATTCCCTGTCTTTGCAGGCTTTGAGCATAAGATCACAGTGCAAGCGTCGCCCAGCGTGGACAAGAGGAAGACCCAGGGGAGCGAGAGCACGACCCCGCCTGCCAGCCCCGGGGTCATACCCCGGCTGAGAGCCATCAGATGTGAGTGTTAACGCCAATGAATCTAGTGAGGATATGGAACAGAGTTTATTGAATGTTTGCTGTGTTTCTCAGTGACGCCGAGCGATGGCAGCAAGACGTGGGGTCGCAGCGCTGTGTGTAAAAAGGAAGACCTGACGACAAATAAGAAGAAAGGACGCACCTGGGGCCCGAGCTCCACCCATCAGAAAGAGAGAGTGGGCGGGGAGGAAAAGTATGTTGACAGTTTTGCTCAAAGTTAAAGATATAATTTGGCTTTGATAATTTAGTATTTTCTCAGGTTTGTTTGAAGGCGGTGAAGGCTTTTTGACAGCACTGTATGTGGAGTGACAGGCCACACTTACACGGTTTGATAAACTATGGATTTTGTGGTTAATAATTTCCAGCAACAGACACAGAAATTTACAGCTCTTTAATTTTTAACGGAGAGCTTTGCTTTCTGTAAAAACTCAATAAACCTGATGAAACTGCAGTGTCAACACCTGCAGGATTATAAGGCCTGCTGTCTGTTCACCTGCAGGGAAAAAGAAGGGGCTTCTTCAGATACTCGTCTGGATAACACACAGAAACAAAACCTTTAGATCAATATCTCATTACAGTGAGGGGAGAAGCCAGAAGCAGAGTAATCATCTTAGTTTTGTATGAATCGCATCCTTAAGTGGCATCGACCTGACCGGTTTATGTTCCTTTTCGTTTAAAAAATGTTATTTTTCACAGCATCTGTTGCCTCTGATAATATATTAAAAAATTTGAGTCTTGATGTCCTGCCAGTCTAATTCAAATTCCCTGTTTGCAGGTTGAAGTCTCTCGCAGAGGGAAGCAAAGTTTGGTCATCCAGCGCGCCAAATCTGGGCAAGTCCCCCAAACATGCCCCCATGACTGCTGGTTTCTCCAGCCTGAATGAAATGGGTGAGTCTTTTCATTTCACTGTGTGTTCTGCCTCATTCACACAATCACATGTATGAGTTTAATCAATTCTCTGTCTTTTACAGAGGAATGCAGTGAGTTTGAGGAATCGCCAGGCTCCTTGCTGCCCTCGGAGTCGAGCAGCAACGGGGCAATGGAGGACTCGGGTTCCCTGTGGAGCAGCCTGGGGCCCAACATGGTGCCTGCTGTTGGGAATATGGGCTCCTGTCAGGCGGTTGGAGGCCTGGGAACGGGCGTGAGCTACCAGGACTCGCTTCGTCGCTGCAGTCAGAGGAAGAAGAGCGATATGTTGCTGCTGGGTTGTGCCTCTCTGCTCGCCTCCGTGGGTCTGGGACAAGACTTGCTACAGCTGGGAAAGCAGCAGGTAGGAAACCCTGAAACTGAGAGAAATACGGTTGAACTCTGGAGCAACATTAAAGCCATGTTGCATGAGGAAAGAGATTTTTCTTGATTTGGCATTTGGATTTTTATTTTTTTTTGCTGCATTTAGAGAATAAAATCGAAAGGTCAAGGATAACTTTGATCTTGAAATGTTGAGTTTAGTCTCGACATTTAGTTTTTATTCTTAAAACCCCCACAATGAATTTATTTTTCACTTGATACATATTCAGATAAGATTCATGGTTTTATATTCTGAAGATTTTATTATGTTTTTTTGCTATTGAAGGCAGTTCGATTGTGAGTGTGTGAAATGTTATTGTGCTAATCCTGTTTATTTGTGTATATCTGTGTCTTTTAATGTCCTGCTTGGACACACAATCTCTCTTACACAATAACAGGACGTGCTCATTCATACATGCGTGATTCCCCTTTATTAAATACATGGCCTCTCCACATAAACAGCCTCCTCCTGCAGACAGTTTATTACCTGTTAATATAAAATCAGTGCCTGGCAGAGATCATGTCTCAGAATCTATGATACCAGGACTCCTCAGACTCATTTGGATCATTTATGAAGGATAAACCAGTGTGAACAAGTCCTCATATTATCAGTGAGAAATGTGGGATGCTGCTGAGTGAGGCCTGATCTTTTGTTTCTGTCTGTTATTGAGTTTGTGTTTTTTCTCAGAATGAGAGTAAAGCTCAGCACGTTTTTGTGATCTGATGTTGTCTTCAGGTGCTTCAGGATGAGCAGGACCTAAGAGAGGAGCAGCGTAAGAAGAAGGATGGTCTCTTCCAGCGGACGGGACGTTTCCGTCGCAGCACCTCTCCACCCAGCCGAAACCTCTCTCTGTCTCTCTCCAGACACCATGACTCCACGCTTCCCTGCTTGGACCCTTCTCCCTCTGTAACACTGCTCTCTTTGTCCTCTCTGTCGGACTGCAACTCCACCAAGTCCCTTCTCCCCTCTGACCCAGATGATTACCCCCTCACCCCGATGGCTGGGATCAGAACACCGGCGGCGCCCCCAGCGCCTGCCCTCAACCCACTCTTGGACCTGCGGGCCGAGAGCTTCAAGAAGGAGCCCAACCAGTCGCTCACGCCCACCCACGTATCTGCAACCATGGCCAAGAACCGAGGACACAGACGCACCCCTTCAGACGGAGCGATACGACCCCGAGCCCAAACTCTGGGACACCACAGGACGCCGTCAGACGGGAGCATGCCCATGCCTCCTCCACCGCACATCACAACAAACAAAGGTACAAATCTAGTCTAACTTGTCATCAGAATCAGAGTATTTTATTAACCCCAGGGATGAAAGTGGTTAGAAGTAAATTTTTAAAATCAGGCACTCCACTCACCGTGCAGTATGTTAAAATAATACTCCAAAGTTAAATAAATCCAAAAATAATAAAAACAGGATATTATACGTGAAAACAGTCCATGTGTCACAGGTAGGAATGACCTCCTGTGGTGTTCTGTGGTGCATCATGGTCGAATGAGTCTTTTTCTAAAAGTGCTCTTGTGGCTGTCCAGCACGTCATGGAGAGCCCGTGAAGGATTTTCCAGAATAACTGTACAGAACAACTTCCTCAGCTTCTTCATCCTCCATCTCACCCTATCTCAGCCATCCCCCTCTGTCACACAAACCCTCTGGATGTCCTCCTTCACTGCATCCACAAATCTCCTCTGTGGTATTCTTCTTTTCATCCATCTTCAGCATCCTTTCACCAGTATATCCACTATCTCTCCTCTGCGCATTGATTACAAGCTCAAATCTCTGAGTACAGTCGTTCAAATTTGCTGAGCAAAGTGACCCTGAAGTAACTGCAGGGCAGCTTCGGTACCTCCTTTATAACCTCCTATAGTGGATGTTACATTGGAGCACCTTTCATGAAAGGAAAGAAGATAATTACATCCCACTCACTGTGATGCAAAATGATCAACAAAACCAGCAAAGTGGTGCAGATCATGTAAATGTTAATTATAAGCGTGTTTTCCATTCACAGCTGAACTCTGAACTTTATGTTGCTGTAATAAAATCTGCTTTTTCTCATGGTGTTGCCTCTCTAAATAAGATTATAGGTTATATTTACTATATCACAGTGCATTTAAGGTTTTTCAGTGCTTCGCTTTGCATTAGTATTGTCCATGATTATTTACCAGCCTTAAGGATTATCGTTCATTAAGTTTTTACTTCAGGTCAGCTGGGATAGGCCCCCAACACTCTGACTGTTAACAGGACAAGTGATGGATGGACACAATTTTACTTCAGTTACAAAAAAATCCATCCATCCATCCATCCATTGAGGCTAACCCAGCTGTCCTATGGCGAGAGGTGGGCTAAACTCAATCTGCCAGTCTGCTTCTGAGGATGACAACATGCTGTCATGATGTTAAATTTGCGTTTTGTAGCCTAGCTTCTGGACATTGCAGTTTCAGCGGGGCAGACGTCTGCTGTACCATTGTCAGTTCTCCTTCACGCCTTTGCTGCAATTAGGAAAAGGAGGTTTGTCTTACACTTCAGGTAGTTTCTGCGCTTCCTGTGCCACACCTGTGTTCAGTTATTATTTGGTCTTCTCAGTATTTATACCTGCAGCTGTTCCACTTGCCAGCTCTCTAGCCGTACTCTTGTGTTTCCTAGTTTTCCCTCTTTATTGTTTTATTATTTCTTCGTGTACTCTTACTTTATGTTGGACTTGTCGCTGCAGTATGCATACTAACATGTGTTCAATGTAATTGTAATATTTGGTTTACCTTGGACTACTTACTTCTTACAAACTTTCCTAAAGTAAAAGATCTGAGGCAACATAAATTATACACAAATTTGCAGTTAGTGGGCTAACATATGCAAAACATTGCCTCATTATCTGATCTACAGCTGCAGCTGCTGAATATTTTCTAGTGAATTAGTCCGCAGATGATTTTCTCACTTAATTGCTTTGTGCATAAAATGTGAGACGGAGATATGATGCAAAACATCCGTTTTGACATCTTTAGCTTCAGCCCACAGGCATTTATTTTACTACACACTTACATATCTGAGCAGCTTAAACCACGAAGTGTTTGCTTGAAAGATGACATACCTCTGTTATTATTCTTAGGTATGCAGGACAAGCTGGATATCCCCCGACTACCTGACCCTGCCATCATCTACCCTCACCGGCGTAAAGCTCCTGCTCCACCCATCCCCGACCCGGATCCTCACAGCCTCATAAGCCCCCTGGAGAGGCCCAAGACGCTAGAGTTTGCCCCCCGACCGAGGCCAACGCCGTCCCGGGTAAGACCTGATCCCTGGAAGCTGGGCTCTCTTTCCCGGACCCTGAGCTCATCGCCGGGCAGCAGCTGTGACAGCCCCCTTGGTTCAGGGGACAGCAGCGCCAGCGCGGCACGACCCAACCTGATGGACATGGACATGGAGGGCCAGAATCTGGACCACACTGTTCCTCTGTGTGGGCAGCTACAGCCTGCCACCCTATGTGGGCAGCAGTACTCGTAGTAAAAATCAAAGAATAAATGAACATTTTAAGGGTGTTTTTTTTTTTTTTTTTTTTTTTTTTTTTTTGGGTTTTTTTGCCTCT
>VUQG01014913.1:14653-41849 GCA_015106755.1 Etia nguti
TTATCTTTTTTAGGGTTTTTTTTTTTTTTTTTTTTTTTTGTTTGGTTGGGGTTTTTTGCACTCAGAGTTGTTCCAGGACATGATAGCTTGGGCCGAACGAGGAACACCTACTGATGTCTGAGCCGAGCAAAGTGCACTCTCACCGAAGTTTGCAAAAACATCCCACTTATTGTCTTGTTGTTTTAAGGACCCTCATGCAACTCACCTCACTTGCGTGCCCTAATAAGGTGTTAAACCCTCACAGAAAGCCATCTGCTGATTGTGCTCACTAACCTGCACGACACTGAGGGTCCAAGAGGCCTTTTTAACAGCCTTGTTGTGTGCCCATTCCCACTTTACCTTTCTTTTCCTGCCTGGAAACGCCATCTCTACCTGCTTCCTGGTGCCCTATGACCAGGCTACATTTCCTCAAAAACCATTCGAGTACTCAAAAAGCCGCTCTGTGACTTCACTAACTGCTCATTTCAATCCATCTGCTTGTGCTTTTGCCCGTCTGTGTAGCTTTCCACTTTCTGCTTGCACGTTTCTTCCCTGAAGGTGGAGCATTTTCATGTTTTAAAAAAAAAAGAAAGAAGAGGAGCTGATATTGTGAAAATCTTGTGTCCTTGTTCCTTTTTTGCACACTGTTTGTCATGCCAGTGCACAAACATGCCCTATAAAATCAGCTCCACGTTCTTCATCCTCACACGTGTCATCCGTCGTCCTCTTCCCTCCCAGACTCGAGACAGGAAAAAGCCTTTTTCTCACTGGTGGACTTGGTATATATCCTCAGCCTTGTAAAGTAAAAAAAAGAAAAGAAAAAAAATCAGAGTTTATTTTCTCAGTGCTTGCACCATCCCTGCTGCAGCCTGTTAGCAAAAATGTTTTTCTATTGGTCCAGCAGCCCCGGTGTGCGTCTCTGTGTGTGAATGTGTACATATATATATATATATATTACTGTACACATGTGGATTAAGGAGATACGTCTGTTTCTGCGTGCTGGTGCTTTTTCAGTTCATGTCATTTCACATGTGAACGGTTTTGCACTTCTTTAAAATGACACCACTGGTTGCCACACATCTGCTCCTCTCTTAGGTCTTTTATTTTTATTTTATGGAGACATTCCTACTGACCGGCAGTCTAGTAGCATCATGCTAACGCCACTGAAACTGACACAAAGTAGAAAGCGCTGACAAAAGCCCGCCACTCGATTTCAAACTTCACCTTCTCTCCTTTTGACCTGCTGTGTTCGATGTAACCTGCACTTTAAGTTGGGCAACTGGTGGACCAGCTTGGCACAAAGTGCTCCCATCATGACTGACAAATCAACTTTTATCTCCGGAGTAGTTTTTGAACAGAGGACAGTTCATCCTGGCTACAAATGTTATTTACTTGACTGTGCAGATTTCTTTATGTGTGTGTATGTGCGTGCGTGCGTGCGTGCGTGCGTGTGTGAGCGCGCATGTTTATTATTTGTACGGGATGATGACAATCCCACTGGTTGAAGGGTGAGCCCAAACTCATTCCCGTTGTGTGGTTAAGAACACTGAGTATTTATTAAATTTATTGTTATTATGGAAAAGGGTTAATTATGATTGCGATGCTCTTCCTGGGATATCTGTATATATTTGTTAGTATAAAATGAAAAACCAAGGAAAACCTGGGAAGCTGAAACATCCATGTTGTCTTCAGTCTCAACCTGTGACGTTTCTACAGTTCAATGATGAGTAAATGTGAAACGAATGAGAGACAATAAAATAAAAACAAACAAAGATGCTTCAGTGTCACGACTGCATCTGGTTTTGTTATTGTCACGAAGTCAGAGACTTTCGGATGAAGAAGTAGAACTGAAAGCATCGGGCTCAGACTGAAGTGTGAAATTATGAACAAAATGCACTTAAAGGGCCAGTTCACCCCAAAATGAAACATGCATGTTATTCCTTTTTTCTTTTTCACTTTCTCACAGTGCTGTAAATGTGCACTCACCATGAGACACTGAAAAAGCCAAAAACTCGGAAAACATGACCTGGTTACTCAAAAACGGATTTTGAGCAGGTTCATCTGGGAACTGTTTTATTTCTCCTAAACTCCACATGTAACCGACCTATCACTGTGCAGACAAAAGCTCACATCAACTTCAACTTTATTTATACAGCACCTGGTTGTTTTGGTGAACAGTGCTCTGTAGCACCACGGTTCATAGTGGAGTTAGCTGTAACTGCTTTAGATATAGTGTTGGAGGCTGGTTTTTAAATGTAACCTGTGCTTCAGTCTTTTCAGCGAAACCATGTGAGAAGTTGATTAGTCTTCTGTCAACAACACAAGTAGACATTTTTTGGTTTAATTTTTAAACATAAATTCTTTTATTCTGAAACTACAAAGTTAGACATGCCGTTTTCCTTCTTGAAATGTAGCAGAGGTGAAGGAGTAGGTCATTAAAGGACCTCTAAAGTTGGTCTTGGATCACAGAATTAGAGCAGATGATGGTTTTATCACACTGCTACTGTCTCACAGTTTCACACTGGTGGGAGCTTCCCCTCCTGACAGCAGCAGAGACAAAGGCGCCTGCAACAGCAGGCAAACTCCTCTAGGTGTCACCACTGTGCCCTATGATGTCATTTCTTTCCCATGTATGCTGTTTTTCTCCAGTTGTCCCCTCCTGACACTGCAGCTGCACTGGATGGCACGTGAATGTGTTCTCGTGCATTTTAGCACAGTTAACAAAAACTGACAGGTGAAATGTGACACGTGAGAAAGAAATGAATTATCAACATGCAAACAAAAATGTGAGATTTGAGCCGCAACCTCGCAATGTAAAGACTGGTTCAAACACGCGGTGCATACAGATGTTACACACACACACACACACACGCACACAAGTCCTCTCCTGCTGTGTCTGTCAGTATGACCGCCAATCAAACACCCTTTCAGACGCCAGCCAGTTACCTAGCAACCCCTCTTCACTTCCATGGTGATGCTATTAAAAGCAACAGCACACATTCACACGCACACGAAAAAAAAATGGACGATGAGCCTGAAAATGAAGTGAAGAGCAGAGAGAGAGGCGATAAAGTGACAGCAGAGAGGGTTCAACACGCTGAACGTCACGTCTGGTACACACACACACACACACACGTCATCTGTCTTTTGTCCTGTTGTGGTGAGTCTCTCATGTTTGCCACCTTCTTTGTTTTTCCCCTCAACACATATTTTCACCATATTTCTTATTTTTTATGCCACAGTCCGCTCCTTCTCGTGTCCCTGCAGACATATTTAACGGGCAGTAGGTTGGGTCAGGT
This sequence comes from Etia nguti, assembly GCA_015106755.1. Classification (NCBI taxonomy): domain Eukaryota; kingdom Metazoa; phylum Chordata; class Actinopteri; order Cichliformes; family Cichlidae; genus Etia; species Etia nguti. The sequence goes on from VUQG01014913.1 coordinate 17,932, forward strand.
GGTGACAGTGTTGAGGGGAGGACAGAGAGCAAAAACAGGCAGGCATGGAGTGTGTGTGAGTGTGTTTTCTGTTCATTTTCAAAGTGAACAACTAACCAGATTGCCTGCCAGTTGGTGCATCGTCAGATCTGCAGAAGGACTCACTTTATTATTATTAATTTTTTTTTAAAAACTGAATCTTTACCAGATCATTAAACCACTAATGAAGATTTATCCTGAACATATTAATAAACAAAACTCAGTGCCCTCATGCCACCATTTCCTTCAAGATGCAAAGGCATAGACTTTACTTCAGATGGTGTGGAGTCTGATTCAGAGGTGGAAAATCCTGCAGAAATATTACAGTCCTCTACTGAAAAGCAACCCCCCCAAAAAGAAAGAAACTAATAAAAGAACCTATCAATATCAGTGAACCGAGTTACATCTAATAACCACAACTTACCAGCCTTGTCACATATCTACTGGGGAGGTGAGCTTAATTTTCCCGTGCACCTCCATGTGTTGTGATGGTTGGCAAAGCTTTGAAAGAAGTCAAGCTAAGTCAGTTAAATTCTTATGTAGTGTGTGAAGCATGCCTGTGTCTGATTGGAGGGGCTGATCCTGTGGTTTGTTTTGTATTAGGGTTTGAATATTTAGAGAACATACTTGATTTGGGGTTTCTGTTTAGGGTTTCCTGTTATTCTACTGTCTCAAAGGTCAAATTTTGACTTGGGTTTTTTTTTTTTTAAATTTTAATTTTGAGCATTAGTTCTTATTGTACAGTCGGAGTTCTGGTCCTTGGGTGCACATGGTTTAGTTGCCTCAGTGTTTCCCTCACTGTTACTCCCTCTGTCTCATCCTTCAGTGTTTATGTCCTCCAATATTGTCTGTGTCTTCAGTTTTGATCCTCTCCTCATCCTTCCCATCACCCTCGGGGCAACCTTCATTTTCCTCTCTCTCTTCGCTTCCATCATCCTCTGTCACATCTTCTTACCATCTGCCACACAGACTTATACAAGAATGAAGCATGCCGGAGTGATATTAGCCTCTTACCCTGCTCACGGCCTCATGTTTTCAGCACATCAAAGGTCAAACCAGATCCTCAGTGCACTCCATAATAATTTTAATTAAGGTAATTATTGTGATAATTATGAAAGCCTAAATAAATCGTCCATGCTTTTCTTTTTCTTTTTTTTTGTCAAACTGTAACACTACAATTACAGCACCTCGGCTACAGTAAGTAGGCCTAATGCATTAGATTAAATTAGGTTTGAGATATCTATAATGTGAGCTGTAACAAACATTTGTGGTAAATATGACTCACACTTTGCATCATGAGTCGGGTCAGTAGAATAAATTATTTGTGCAGGTGAGTCAGAGTGTGGGGTGAACTAAACTGTGGCATCAGAGAGTCTCAGCACCTTTTTTGGATTAAGGCACTTCTTCTTCTTCCAGCCGGTCCCTTTAGGGGCTGCCCTGGTGGATCAATTGCCTCCATCTCACCTTATCCCCAGCATCCTCCTCTGTCACACCACCCTCCTTCACTACATCCACAAATCTTCCAGTTTTCCTCCTGGCTGCCAGCTCCATCTTCAACATCCCTCCTCTGCAGGTGTCCAAACCATGTCAGCCTTGCACCTTTTACTTCGTCTCCACGCTGCTTTACCTGAGCTGTCCCACTGATGCACTCATTTCTAATTCTGTCCATTTTGGTCACCCTCACTGAAAGTCTTAATGTCTTCAGTTCTGTCACCTGTCTTTTTTGTTAGTGCCACCGCCTCCAAACGTGCACCTGTCCTTCTAGCCTATCCAGCATGCTGCTATCCTTCTGTCACAGTCACCCCTGACACTCATCTCTACCCACTCCACCCCACCTCTACTCTCTTCATTACCTCTTTCATAGACTGTCCTTTGGCTTGGATGGTTGACTCCAGGTATTTAAACTCATTTAGCTTCATTACCTCTACTCCTTGCAGCTTCTTTGTTACACCTGTCTCCCTCTCATTCACACACACGTATTCTGTTTTGCTTTTACTGACTTTCACGCCTCTTCTCTCCAGTGCATACTTCCACCTCTCCAGACTGTCCTCTGCCTGCTTACTCTCACTCCAGATCACAATGTCATCTGTAAACATCATAGTCCATGGAGACACCTGCCTGACTTCATCGGTCAGCCTGTCCATCACTACTGTGAACAAGAAGGGGCTCAGAGCTGATCCCTAATAGAAACCTATCTCCACCTTGAACCCATCTGTCACTCCTACCGCACACCTCGCCACTGTCTTGCTGTCCTCATAAATGTCCTACGCTACCGTCATATGCGTCTCTTCCATGACTGCCTCAGTAGTACCACAGTTCCTCTCTTGGCACACTATCAATTTTTTTCTCTAGATCCACAAAGGCACAGAGCATCTCCTTCTGATCTTCTTTATATTTTTAAATGCTTTTCTTCACCCTTACTAGACCTTATTTGTCATGAACTTCTCTTCAGCTCAGCTTCATGGACTGTTTGTCTTCTGCGTCCACGTTACCACACATGGCTACATTTCATTTGCAAATTATTACATTTTCCAGATTCCTGCCTGTGTAGTTTTATCTGAAACGAGATGAAGTCATGACCACACAACAGCAACATCCTCTTTGTTTGAAACTTTATTCATAATCTTCATTTACCAATCAATAGTGCATTCCCAGGCTAGCAGTTCAGTAAAACCAGTGATGGAGGCTTGAATTGGATGTCTGAATGTTGAAGGGGGAAAAAGACAAAGGCCTCTTGGCAGCGAGGAGAGACAAAAACACAGTTTTAGCCTTGACACCCCAGCTTTGTGTCCTTCAGGTAGGATGGAGGCCTGCAGCTGTGAGGAGCAGCTCTGGTCCAAGTCCCTAAGTGTCATCCACTCCTGTGTTTACTGCTCGTCTCGCTGTTCAGAAACAGAATAGTTGGGTGAACCGTCAGTCGGATGAAGGGGTCAAAGGGCGTTGCACATACTCTGAGCCGGTTCTGTATCCCTCGACGTGAAGGACATCAACAGAAATACCAACAAATACAGACACAGTTACAAAGCAGCTCTGTGGAGGAGCTGTAGTTAAATTCTCTTTTCTATCTCTTGCTTTTCTTTTCCGCTGATAAAGTAATTCAGTGAAGTAAAGCTTTTCACAACCATAAAACTTTCCATTTTTCTTTTTTTGTACATTTATATCATATATTCACAAAAACTACTTTGACATTTGACAAACATTTACCTTAAATGACATAAAAGTAAAAATAGCCAAAATAAAGTAACACAGCCAGTATTTTTTTTTTTGTAGTAATTTTTTTAAACTTTTCCATCTCTCTTTTTTGTTGTGCTTTTTGTTTGTTTTCAAAGCTACACAGACACACAGATCCAGCGTCTCCGTCTCCATATGCACAGACAGCATGTTGTCAGGTTATGCTTACGATAACAGCCTCCGAGTCAGCTTGATCATTAATTAAGGAAACCAATCAGCTAGAAACAATCCTGTTTTATGTGCAGCTAGGAATCCCTAGACGGTTGTAGTACAGTAGTACAGTTGAGCAAGAATGACTTAGCACTGCAAGACAAAAACAAGATGGGGGGGAGGGAGGAGGGACTGGTGCCGTGGAGAGCGGACCACGGGAGGAGACCTATCCTCGAGGGGGCCCCTGGGTGAGGGGACTCAGCCAAGGTAGTTATGGAGATGGCGTCTGCAGATGCCGTTCCTTGCTGTTGTGGTGATTTATCTCCAAGAGAGAGAATAAAGGAGGAGGGAGGAAAGCTTCTGCATTCAGTGTTTTCATCCTAATTAACCCCAGAGCTGCACGACACCGACACAAATCACATGTTTCACTCGGGATCATGGCACTAATTCAGAGAGTGAATTTAACAGAACCTTAAGCTTAATCAGACACTTGCCACAGCGTGTGGACAAAAATATGTGGACAGCCTTGCATATAAATGTTAATATATTTTATAATTATGAAATCCTGCACACTTTTTTTCCTATGTCGAAGTAGTGCTGTGCACTGCTGCAAATTTGGTATCGATCTGATACCAAGTAAATATAGGACCAGTATTGCAGATACCAATACTGATATTGATACTTTTAACCTATAAAGGCAGCTTATTTGGGCTAAAGCAGTGTGTTGTGATTTATGAGATGGATCATCGTCAATATGCAAATTCTGAACACATTGTAATGACCACTAAATCACCTTTTAGCTTTTTATGTATTTTGAAACTGGGTTTGTTGAAGAGCTGGAATGTTAATGTGCTCGTCTCTAAAGCACTTTGGTTCAACTTCTGTTGTTTAAATGTGCTACAGGCTGTAAATAAAATAGATGCAATAGTCAGCATGAAAAAGTTTAGACATTTTTTATAGTGCATGCTTGAGGTGTATGTTTTAATAAAAAAAATTTTAAATTATTTTAACACAATTTGTTGGGCTATTTACTGAAAAGGATACAAACAAAGTATCGATACTATACCAATAACAGCACTGGTATCAATACTTGAATTGATCCGCCCACCTTTGTGTCTAAGTGCTGTCCATGTAACATTCACACGCTGATGTGCGCACTAGACAGCAACTTGGGGTTTGGCATACCGACTGCAGTAGGCAGGGATTGAACCACTAATTTTTTAATTAGTGAATGACCTGTTCTACCTCCAGAGCCACAGCCATGTTTATGCTTATGTGATCACTTTTACCTATGTTCCTCAGGGAGGTTTATATTGTGCATGTCTGATTTGCTTTTTCATGATTTGGTGCACGCTGCTGCTACATTTCTTATTCTACAGCTTGCACAACAACGCAGACCGAGACCTCGCTTTCATGAAACGCCTCGCCGGCTGTGAGCCAGGCCTTGTCGTCGCCCAACATCATTAATGATCTCATGGCTGAATGGGAGCAAACTCAGGTTGCAGATTAATGCTCAGGTGTCCACACACTTTTTCTAAGTGCAGTGTATGATGATAAATCAGCTCAAAACTTGCTTTTCGCTGCCAATTTAGAGGTGCAGCTGCTTTAGTGGGGCTGATGATGGCCTACTTCTCCCTCCACTGGAGCCTCTCGGTATCATGCCGGTCTCTCCAACGCGTGGTGCTGAACCTCCAGAGTCCCATTGACACACTTAGGTCCCTATTTACCTCATAGCGGGTCAATGAAAAAAACGGGGAGGGGGAACCTCTTCCAGCGCCGTTATTTGACTTGATTTCCTCCTCAGCCTCTTAAGCAGTGGACTAATCAGTCGTTTTAATTGAGGCAGAAGGTGACCCTAATTTTTAAGTATTTCATACCTATTCTACTGCTGTGATCACAGTCTGTCGCCACCTTCTGTGTTTATAAAGGGTAGAATGGATAAAACAGAGGTATAAGCAAACAGTTGAGTGGCAGCATGCCATGACAGAAAGCAATAGAGGAGATATAATCCCAAAGCCAAAACATCTGAAGCAACGCTCAGGAGCCGCATGTTACATGCAGGAGGTGGGCTTGCACATGATAAAGAGGAAACTGGGTTTTCATGGGATATTTTAGGTCATGCTCTCACAAATGATCAATCCAGCCTTCTGCAGAACAGAGCAGGCAGATTTAAGCCTGTGGTAAAGCTATTATAAAAAGCCACATATCAATGATTCAGCTTCACACGTCACAAGATAAGCAGCGTTTGACAGCTTGTAATGGATATCCACAAACCAGATCGTCTGCAAAGCTAATGTTGTGTGTTATCTGCCCGGCACAGGTGTTTTAATCTATCAGCATACAGTAAACTGTAAGCAGGAGAAATCTCAAATGACTCACTCTGGGTGAAGTGCTCCAAGACGGCAGTCTGCAACATCAGGCCAGATGTGTGTGAGTGTGTGTGTGTGTGTGTGTGCGTTTTCCCTGCACTAACGCTGCCCAGAGTCTCCGTGGTGGTTTATGGATGTCTGGGAAGCCTCAGCATTAGTGATAAAAGGATAAAAGTGTCTCTCTCTCTCTCTCTGCAAAACATTCTCGTGGATCTCCATCTAGCCAGCGGCAGCTGATGGAAGCCTGATCTCACTGGCTATTTTCCGTTGTGACATCATTAACGGGAGAACAGAGGATGGTGGAATTGATGAGAGGGAGGGAGGGAGCGGGGGAGGGGCTTCGACAGTCTCAACAACAGTAACACGACACACGACCCAGGAGGGGCTTCGGACAACATATTCAAGACACACCAGTTTGCACGAAAGCACATCAGGCAACGGAATGAACCGCTTGGAGAATTTAGGCTCTTTGCTGCACACACAGATGCTATTAACCACCGATTATTCACTACTGAGTATGACAGCAAATTAAAAAAAAAAAACCCTAATACGGGGTTATAAACACTTGAATTAGCCCTTAAATTCAAAAAACAGTCAAGAAACTGAGATAGATGGGATCCAGGAAAGAAAAATCCAGACAGAAAAGTGATAGATTAAGCACGGTGGCAGGCTTTTTTTTCCCCTACTCGTTATATTAGTCCATCTCATAGTCTGGGTAAGTGGCCAGAGTGAGACCTGGTGGGTTAGGATGTATAATCAAATTGGGATGTGGTCTTGACATGTGTCTCATACACACATACACCCCCCCACTGCACCCATTTTTATTCTCCAAATCTGTTTCACGCACTTCCACACGCATGCCTGCCCCTCCTCCCTGTGCGGTTGAGCTTCCCGAGACCCCCCAAATTCTCCTCGAGAGTTCAGAATAAAACGGAGAGAAAAAGAGAGCGCGAGAGAGCAGAAACAAAATGCTTTTCATGTTTTTAAAACATCTGCTGAATCACGCAGATGTCCATTTGTCATGTGTATGGGCTGAATCTCCGTTTTGACTCCACCACAATGATGGGTTTGTATGAGTATATATTAATGCTTCTTCCATGTTTTTTGATGATTTTTCTTTTCTTTTTTTGAAGGTTTCCTTGCTGACTGTGTCGAGGGAGAGGAACCACAGCACCTGAGGGAGAAAGAGGGAGAAGAAGAGGGAGAGGAAGAAGGAAGAGGGTGGGTCGCAGACAGCGCTTGATATGTGTTTGTCCGTAACAGGCAGGTGATTGCGTCTCTTCTGTCTGTGCTGCCGTCAGGAGGAGTCAACAGGGGAGGAGGAGGAAGTGGAGAGTGGGAGATACAACTTGTAGGATGAAAGGTCAGAGGGGTCAGGTGGGGGGGAAGGTCGAAGGTTAGCCCTGGGTCTCTTTGCCGCTCTCTCGTTCCCGTTGTCCACTCTTGCTCATCTTCATCTCTGTCAGCTGGATGTATCGGAGCACGTTGGTGTCTGCAGAGAGAAAATGGAATGACAGGTCATCGGTGGATGATCAGAGCATTGGCAGCAGAGCAGTCGGTCACTCCTTTCTTACTTAAGTTTAGCAAATTGAGTAAAAGAGATGTGCTACACCAGAAAGGTAAACATAATGTAAAGAAAAGAGCTACAGGCTTTTACTTTAGTCAGCTGTAACTGCTCATCGATGACAAGAAAGAACCCTAACCTCTCACCCTTTGACACTTTCCTTTTGGATAAAGTTCTCCAAACAATTCAAGTTTATCCAGACTTGACCTTCAACCTTTTGGTCATTTTGTCACATGAGACATTTGGCTCAAACTTTCTTCATAATTATCATTTTAGGTCAGAGTTCTCTTTGACCTTTGGCCACCAAATTCAAATTATTGATAATCCCAGATTTATAAGGTGAACTGAGAACTTTTGTGTTCCTGGAATATATGGATTGAGCAAAGGCATACTAAAGGCTGTTCCCCAAAGTGAAAACAGTCTATTCCCTTCAATTTTAGAAAAATATTATAGTGCTTCAATCTTCATCCTTCAAAATGTATCCATAGCAAAAATTCATACAAAAATCTACTAAAGCTACTAACGCCATGTGCCCTACAGCTGGCATGTAATGGACATAAAGGGAATTACCTCCATGTGCACACACACTCTTTGATATTAAAAAAAGAAGCTGCATTTGCTGCCACTGCTTCAGTTTTGTAGATCTAAACAGCCATGCATGTTGCCTCTGTTGCATGTGCTTCTCACATAAATCACATACTGCTTTACTCATGAAAGTGGCCGCTTTAGCATTTTCCTCAGACAGCATATGTACTAAATTCTTACCAACTCTGGTTATGTATTTTGGGTTTTTATTCTTGGTTAATATGTTTTCTGGTATCTGAAGTTCGGAGTCAGACTGTGTGTTGCAAAGTCTGTAGACTTTTAAAAAGCCTACTTTTGTTATGATTCATGTGAAGAAAGATATTTTTCAAAATGAAATATGTAAGTGTGGACGAAGCCTGTGAACATCCCCGCATGCGTCTTTGCTGTTTAGACTGGTTTCCTGTGGCTTCCTTGAATTTCTTTTGCATCTGGATCCTTAATATTAGACATAAAATGTATTCATAAAACAAATCTGCCAGTCTTGCCTTTCAAATAAACAGACTATAAAACAAAATGTGCTGGTTACACACATCACTTCTGTACTTTACTTAATTCATTTACACTAAAGTAATTTAATACTGGCCGTCTGCAGTATAATTTATCATGAAAGCATACTGATGTAAAATATGGAGCTGTTTTAATTATTATAAGTGTAGCTGTGCTTTTGACCTTTTTGGAAATGTGCATGATCAAAGCAAACATGCAAAACATGAGGTCTTTTAAAGTCTGTACAGTAATACATGTTTTAGAAATACAGAGAGCCTCTTTTTAGTTTCTGCTCAGCACTCTCGGAGCAAAAGGCTTTAGTTATCACTCAGTTTGTCACATAACAAATAAAATCTAGCAGGAGAAATGGACCAATTATGCTTTTTGATTTTTCCTGTTATAAATGTTGATGCTCATATTAAACATGCCTCAAGTTTCAAGTCATGAGACAACTGGATGACCTGATAGGCTGCACTACGGTCAGAGTCCATAAATTTAAATATGGAGCTATAGGTGAGCACATTGGTTCAGCATCAAAGAAGAGCTTGTACCTAAAGGCTGCTTTGTAAATGTATAAATACATTAGGACTAATTATTAATTATAGGCACAATAAGTTTTTTATTTTTGGAATTAACATTACACTTGTGGCCTATTAAATACTACAACTTGTCTGAATGAAAAATGCAGTGGGTCATTCTCACCTGTGGGTTCACGGTTTTTGGCGTCACGCAGGTAGCGTAGGGCACATTCGTAATCACCCAGGTGATAGAAGGCGATGCCGGCTCGGTACATGGCCTTGAAGTGGTCTCTCTGGTGGCTCAGGACCTTCAGACAGTACTCCTTCACTCTCTCATAGTTTACCAGCTCGGACTGCAACAGACATGCTGTGGGGAAGAAGACAGGAACTAGTTAGTGGTTCATATACATTTTCTGCCTTAGTTTGCCCAACCAAACACATTTTGTCTCGTTTAGAGAAGATTAAACCACACGTGTGTCCCCCGAGTGAAAAACAAAGACGGGGAGATTTTGCTGACATCTTACTCTGTGTCTTTTAATAGAGCCACAATGAAATTTATCCTGCACACTGCTTCCTCAGGGCGGACTATAAATAGCCGGTTCTAATGTCTCACAGTGTAGAGAAGACACAAAAAGTCGTCCAAGCAGTTTGAGCCCTGGGGCACGAGAGCAGCATCACTGAGCTTGACATGCAAAATAGAAGAACATGGCGAAAAAAAAAAAAAAATGCACCGATCGCTGCGAGGAAGCTTTCGACTTGTTCCTTTAACCTTTCAGGTGGTTTCTAAATCGTGAGGGCTGCAGGAAAAGAAACGAAGGGCAGAAAGTGAGAGCATTAAATTCAGCAAGCTGAAAACAGCCATAAAGTGGAATGCTTGAGAACGGTTGAGAAAAGGACTGTAGTAATCTATCCCACAGATTGCTACAGCAATTCTCTGCAGCTCTGAGATCAGAATAACATCATTAGCAAAGACACAAGGACAAAAAAAATCACACACATATACACACACAGCTTTTAGTCCACCAAAGCTTTTAAACGCCTGCTGATTGCTCAGATATCTGAACACTCAAACTATTCCTCTGGTGGTCACAACCACTCGCGGTTTCACTTCCTCCCTTCCCCCCCACCCCATCACTCCTTCCCTCTCTGCCAGTGTCTTAATCTATCTGATGATAGATCAAAAGTGATTTCCTTCTGTCTCTCCTTGTGCTTCCACAGACATATCTGCCTCAGCACTCCCTCCCTGATCCAGCTCCTTTTTAACCTCCCCATCCTGCCCCTTTCCTCCGAGTTCGCCCTTGACACGCAGACAGCTCTGTGAATAACATGAGTCAGGGACCGTTAGCCGGGAGGCAGGGTGAGTCAGGAGTAAGTGATGGAGAGAGAGGGGAGGAGGAGATGATGCATGTGTGGGAAGCTGGGGTTAAAGAGTAGAAAAGGTGAGGCCTATGGGAGCCATAGGGTGAGGATTAGGAGGGGAAGCGTGTTAAAAGCAGCCAGTGGCCCTTAAACCACCATTTGTGTGTGAGACAAAAAGCTGAAACCGCTTGAGAGACGTTCAGGGTCTGAGGGTTTTATGAAATGTGCAGCACTAATGGAGCTCCATCATTTACACACACACACACACACACACACACACACACACACGTCACCCATCAACAACACAAATTGCAAAACACTAAATAATTCATTGTGGATATCAGGGGATGAACAAATTCAATAACAATCGATTTGTTTTTGGTATTTAGTGGTTGAAGTTGCACGTGTCTGGTAGGTGCTTTGCAGGCTTATCCAACCTTAAAGGAAATCCATCTTAACCCCAACACAAAAACTGAAAAGAAAAATAGCAATTTGAATACGTTCATCAACTGCTACTAAAAGTGGATCAAACTTAAATATGACATCCAAGCAATCTGCTTCCTTTTATCCCTGTCCGATGGTATCCTGTTATTTGGAGTTTTATTTAGTCAAGGATCAAGAAATAACAGGAAAATATATTTATGTATTAAAAATGGTAGTGCAGGCTCACTGACAATGATTACCTTCACATGTAGTCACAACCCCAGGCCCAGTGTAACACACAGATCCTTGACATTCAGATGTATAAAATCAATCCAAGTATATTCTTTCTTTCTTCAACACAGCAAATAGCAAACATTTTAACTTGTCGTAAGAACACTCTAAATATGAAGGAATTTAATAGAGGATACACTAGAGCTTCCTTTAAAATGGAAGCTCTAGTGTTTAAAATGATGATGACATTTTTAATGGAGCACACTATAACACACATTTTTAGTTTAGTCTTTCTGGTTTAGCTTCTTTTTAAGGTTTTGTGTTTGTTTAGTTTGTTTAGTAATTTTGTTTGGGTTTAGCTTATGCTTACCTCCCTTGCACCATCTTGTTTAATCTTGTCTTCATCAGTGTTAATCATTTCCTGTGCAGTTGCTTCCTGTTTTATTTTGACAGGATAAAAGTCCCCTGCAGCTTGTTTTTTGTTTTACTTCCTTTGTATCATTTGTCTTGATTAGTTTCAGCTGTTTCTTGTTCCCCATCTGTTTCCAATTCCCTTGATTACCCTCAGTGTGTCTGTGTGTGTATACATCGTCCTGACCCTGTCTTTGTCAGAGTTTGTTCATTTTTTTTTTCCTTTGGCAAGTTTTGGATTCTGATCGACATCGAAGTTCCATGAAATAACATTTTTATTCACCAAGTTTTTTCTTTCTTTCTTATGTTCCAGCTTTATGATCATTTACTTTACAGTTCCAAACACTGTTAAAGGGATTTTTTCCCCCTGGTGGTTCTCATTTTTGCATGAAACTCATTACAATCACATCTGGGGCAACATGCACATTGTGTAGGTCCATCTTCTGGACATTGTGCCCCTGATTTAATCCTGGTTCTCTGTTTAGTTCATTGTTTTGGGGTTTACGTTTTCATTTATTCCAAAGTATTATGAGCCTTTAGTTCTCGTTATATTTTTTTTACTGTTTGCATTTGTAGAGTTATTAGTCTCCTCTTCTGTTAATTCATTTATTCACTTATGTCTATTCTTGTTCTGTCTTTGTGTTTAATTTTACTTCCCTCTTGTGTCACTGTCTCCAACTACATCATTGCACTCTCCTGTATCGAATTTTTTCCCCTCTCTCCTGATTAGCCAATAAATAGTATTTTGTTTTTATTTTTTGGTTCTGTGCTCTCTTTGGTTGCAGCTTGCCTTTTGAACGACTCCGTTTGCTCCCCTCCCACCCCCATCTGTGTGATTCCCCTTCCTACATTTAAGTCCTCATTTCATGCACCACAACAAATCACATTTTCAACATGACAGACACCTTTCTTTCACCTCGTTACATTTTTATTCGACACCACCCTTTGACAATTTTATTTGCCTTTATGTAACCAGGAAGTGAAACTCTTGGACCCACACAAGCACATTAACCTAGCATGTCTTTCAGTGATGGGAACACTTACGCAAGCAATGGGGAGAAGATGCAACCATCACACGGCAGACCTCAGGAGCCTCTTACTGCGAGGCAACAGTGCTAACCAGTGAGCCACCATGCCGCATTGATGAGCTCACATATAACACATGTATCCTGGCATTTTTACAAGAATTCAAGCTTTGTTATGCACAGCTGCTGCAGAAACCTAAAGATACTCCAGCTGGAAGAGTGTCAAAAACCTGCACATTAGAAATGAATGGTTATGAAAGACTAGGCTCCATATTAATGTCACATTTAAATATGTTACTGATAAACACACATCAGAGCTGAAAATTCATTAATCCTTTTTTTAGTCCCACCAGCACTAAGACTTTTTTCCCCCACATCTGCATTATTTAGTCAGTTTAAATGAAACTCTGTTTTCTTTTCCTCTTTGGTGCGGTTCAGTTATGCAGATGTAAATACAGTGATTGCACTAAGGTGCAGACCAAAAAAACCGGACTGAGACTCTTTGGAGGAGGTTCTTTTACAGCGTGAATGTGATCCTATGTCGATTTGACCCAGCTACCATGTATATGTTGCAAGTGTGAGATAAACACTTTCCCCTAAGCACATATGCTTTTCATTCTCGTATGCAAAGTACCGTAGATGTGCAAATGTCCGTATGGCCTAGCAACTAGCCATGAAATGAATGGAAAATCTCCAATAGTCCATCTTCCTGTTTTTACTGTTGGTCCTCCCCCAAACACATCTGGCTAATAAGTGGACTGAACACCCTAATGGGGCTTATAGTGATGCATTTTGGTCCATGCGGATCTACAAGCTTACAAACTCATCAGCAAACTCATTTGGACCAGCATAAACAAACTATAGGTTTAAAAAAAAAACACCCTCAGATAACCTGGTGGCACATGTGGATCCTGGGTGGGTTTTGCAGTTTTCCAGCTGTCAGCCAGCTGCTTGAGTTGTATTTCCTGAATAAAAGCTGCCATATACATAAGATAAACTGTAATAATTATCCATGATTAGACACACTCACGTTTACACACACCTTAATAAGAAGAAAAACAGAAGAACAACCCTCTTCTTCTCACTAAGACTCATGACTCAGCTTTGAGCAGGGCAGTGAGGTCGAAGCGGTTGATCATAAGTCAGCACAGCTTATTACAGTGACGGTCACCTTAGATGTCCTCCACCTCTCCCGCACACCTTTCCAGATGCTCCACCCCTCTGTTTGTTTTTACAACTGTTCAGCTACAGCAAGACTACTCTCATCCACCACACACCCATCCATCACTGCCCTGCAGCTGTGGGCATGAGCTGAGCTTTCAGGCGGATTCAGTTACAGTCCATAATGGCTTAATGGGTGACGCAGTTAGAGTTCACAGGCACTGACACCCTCGTATACACAATCTACACGCTTCCAGTGCATGGAGCATTTACAAATGGCACAAACACACAATGAAGAGGGTGCACAAGTGAGTGTGAACTGGAGGGTGATTTAAACTTGAAGACACAGCCAACGCAAAAACAGACTCATCAGCACAAAATTTCAAATGACACAGGTCAAGAGAAATATACATGACTGTACAAATACACACAGACACACAAAAGCAGCGTGCACAAGTGATGACTGGCCGGCCGCACCCTACTGGCCCATTAGACAGATGGATAGCATGCCAAAGGAAATGTAGAGTGTGGTGAGATGCATTAAGGGTGTGATAATGATGGGATCATTGGAGAAGGCTGGGCAGAGGCACAGACAGACATGAAGCCAGATAAACACAGCCGAGTGATATCACTGGAGCCAAGGTGTCCCCATCTCTAAAAGGGTGCGATGGCCTATGCAGTGATTACACAGCACTTCCCACAAATACATGAAACAGGTAGTGAAGTGAATAACAGTTTTACCTCTTCTTAAGACCAGCCCGGAACATGTCTTCAGACTGGATCTTGTTTTTTGCATGACTGAAAGGCAGATGTGCTCAGGCAGGTGATGTAGGTAGGTAGATCTTAGGAGTAGTACAAAGACTGAAATACCTGATGCTCCACTTAAAAACCTGGGATCAACAGGAAAGTCTGAGGATATCAGGTAGGTGACTGGATCCAGGGGTGGGTGGGTGACAAGTTAGAGGAAAAACCCAAAGCCTTGACTCTGACAGGAAAAGGGTCTAATGCCTCGGTCATGCTATGGGAATCACGACAAATCAATACAAAACTGTTCTGAGTGATTGCATTTATGCTGTGATGAGACATTTCTATCCCGATGGGAACGGCCTTATCTGAGAGGACCATGCCTTTATATGTAGGGCAAAAGGGCTTGATGACTATGAAACCATGTGAATCACATGCTGTGACCTTTGCAGTCAACAGATCTCAACCCTAATGAAGATCTGTGAGAGATTTTGAGCCAGTTTCTCCACTTCCATCATTCAAACAGCTTTAATTAGAGTACATTCCTCCAGTAGAGCTCCAGCGACTTTGATAAACAATGGCAAATATCACTGAGATGGTTCTGAACCCGTTTGTCCACAGTGAATGATTTTGCACTCACAATTTCTGTTATAATTTCCTGTTTTTTCTGCAGTTCTTGGGCTAGTTACACTCTTGCTAGCTTTGTGATTGTTTGCCCAATCAATGTTTCTTGTGTTTATTCTGCCTCACCTTACCAGTACTTTTTTTCCCTTAAGATCTGCCTTAATTTTTTCATGGCATAGAGTCAACAAGGTGCTGGAAACATTGCTCAGAGATTTTGGTCCATATTGACAAGATAGCATCACACAGCTGCTGCAGATTTGTTTGAATTTCCTGTTCCATCCCAGAGGTGCTCCATTGGACTGAGATTTGGTGATTGTGGAGACCATTTGAGTACTGTGAACTCACTGTGCACTGTGGTCATAAAGGGATGGACATGGTCAGCTACAATACTCAAGTCGGTTGCGGCATTTAAATTATGCTCAGTTGGTACTAAGGAGACCAAAGTGTGCCAAAAATAATCCCCTACACCATTGCACCGGCAGCAGCCTGAACCATTCATACAAGGCAGGATGGATCCATGCTTTCATGTTGTTTACTCCAAATTCTCCCTCTACCATCTGAACATTCCAGCTAAAATGTTGACACCTTAGACCAGGAAATGTTTCCCAATCTTCATCAAATGTCCAATTTTGTCTAGTTCCTTTATCTTAGCTCACAGGTGTAGTCCTCTGCTGGTGTAGTCCATTTCCTTGGAGATTTGACATGCTGTGCATTTAGAGTTTGTCTTCAGGATACCTTGGTTGTAACCAGTGGTTATTTGAATTGCTGTTGCCTTCCTATTATCTTCACGTAGTCTTTTCCTCTGACCTCTGATATCATCAAGGGATTTTCTCCCAGTGAACTGCTGCTCACTGGATATTATCTCTTTTTCTGAACATCCTCTGTAAACTCTAAAGATGGTTGTGTGGGGAAATCCCAGCAGATCAGCAGTTTCTGAAATACTCAGACCAGCCCGTCTGACACCAACAACCACACCATGCTCAAAGTCACTTAAATCACCTTTTTTCCTCATTCTCATGCTCAGTTTCACCCTCAGCAGGTCGTCTTCACCTTCTCTCTATGCATAAATATACTGGGTTGCTGCCATGTCATCAGGTCCAGGATTCCTCATGTTTTTCTTGTTTTTTCCTTGTGTGTGAGCTTTTGGGCTGTTTAATGGACTTTGCCTTTTTGCTCTCACCTCAGCTGGACTGTTTGCCATGATGACTCATCTTCAGTGTACGACCGCCACCCGTTTTAGCTTAAAGATGTCTTCACTTCCTGGTGTCTTGCATTTGAGTCTTCTTTCTTAAATTTGAGCGATATTGTTTTCTCATTGTTTTCTCATGATTGACCATTAAGTGTTAACTGAACATTAACAGATTACCAGTAGATATACACAACAATGGCAGACAACTATTTTCATTATATCATTCCTTTTTTTAAAATCAGTTTTTAAGTTCATCCTCTGGCTCCTGCTTTTTAAACACATTCTTAGGTTTTGAACTTGTAAAAGTGTGAAATAGAGATTAGAGCCAAAACGATTAGAATATGCACAAATGTCAATGAGGAGGATACTGCACGGCTTACAGCTGAACTTTGACCTGTATAACCCTCTCTGGACATTTGAGACCAGATAAAAATGAATACCAGTGGTACAAAGAAGCCAGACAAATTGGTCTTAATGAGAGACTTCACGCGAGGACAAGGACAAAAGAAGGAGCCATGGCTGCTTCAGTGTCGTGAGTATAATATCTTTTTCCTTTGTGAGGAATCTTTTAGATATTAAAGTGACAGAAATAGATGAAAAAGAAAAAAATTAAGAAATTGGGTGGCGGGAAAAAAGTGAACAAAAAGAAAAATTGCGTTTGATTTGAATTTCTAAAGAGCAACAGGTGCAAAGCAGCTGTCAAGTGCGAGAGTGTGAAAGCGTGTGTGTGTGTCTTGATGCGACCGTGCGAGTGCGTTTCTGTCACTTGAATGTGGAATTAGAGGTGTGGTGAGTGGGAGTGGTTAACACATGCTCAGGAACCCCGCTGGTTCGCCTGAAGCATCGTGTCAGAAAAAAAACAGAGCCTGCACAGAGATGTGCTTTCATTTAGCAGACAGAGCGTGGAAGCCTGGGAGGAATAAAAGGAAAAGAAAAAGAGAGAAAGGGAGACAAAAAACATGCAAATGAAATAAGATGAAAGGGAGACGGAGGGGCGAGGGAGGACAGAGATGGAGACGGCACAGACGAAACAAAATCCAGAAGCAGCCAAGGGAAAAAGATGATAGGAATCCTGTGTGAGAGGTACAGAGGACAAGAGGAGAGTGTGAAAGTCCCTTTTTCCTCTTTTGTCAATAAATTTTGTTATATTTTCGCTCTCCTGTGAAGATTCTTTCCTGTCCTTCTTGTTGTTACTTCATCTTCCCTCTGGACCCACGTCCCTCTCCTCTCTTGTCCCTCTCCATCACACCAGGCACAACTCCACGGTTCGGCTAATTTAAAGCCACTGGTGGCCATGGTGATTAGTCTGCTGTCCATCACCTTGTAATTAGTTCTGCGGGAAGATAATGGCAGATGGAGAGACCAATCACTCAGACACCCACACACACACACACACACACACACACACACACACACACAGAGACTCTCATTTCCTCAGACAGCTCCACAGCAGCCTCCATCTTTGACCCTCCTCCCATTTGTTCCTTACCTTAGAGCAAAACCCTCGTTTCACCTTTCACTGCACCTTACTCTCTCCCCTCCACAAATGCCACGCTGCTGCTGCAGATTTATTCAGAGAGACAAATGAACCATGCACAGTCATTACCCTGAAATTACCTCACAGTTACATTGTGGATCAAAATCCGATCCTACGCGTCTGACGTCACGGCTCTCGGACAGAGTAGCCGGCCGGTCTCTCCGGGCTCCCGCTAAGAATAGCTCCACCCAGAGCGCTTCTGCGAATGCCTTTTTGCTGTTATCGAGAGGGACAGGAGTAGAGTTCTTCGCTCCGTTTACCACAAGGGCACGTTTGCACTGACATGACACAGCATTTACTCCTCTCCGCCACCACCTGCGTTATCGTCTCTTTTTAGCCCCGTTTTGACCTCTTTTCATATCCTGAAATTCCCTCCCTCTCTCTCTTTTTTAGTTTTCTTCTTAAACCAGACGTTTCACTGTTGCAGTGGTTGTAATTTTATGGATTATCAGGAAGATACACAATTAACTCTTCCTTTGTTATGCAAAATTTTACTTTACTTTTCTTTTTATCAAACTTTTATCCAACTTTCTGCCCTGCTTGTTGTGCTGTAATGGGAAATATCTGAGATAAATAAAGTAGAAAATGATGCTTTTCCTATATTCATAAAATGCCTCTCACTTGACCATTTAAGGGGGGAAAGACACACTTCTTCTAATAATTGTCCACAATTTCAGGTCCCTGTCGTCATTAGTTTTCCCAAAAGAAGGAACACTTTAAAATTCCATTATCTAAAAAAAAAAAATTGAGCTAGAGCCTTCAGACTTTTAGTATCTGGTACTAAAGATTGACTATCAGGAGTATAGCTCACGTTAAATGATGAAACAATGGATGCCTGAAGACCCTAAAATATTTAGATATCTGATCACTGAAGCAGACGTGGAAACCAGAGTTTTGCAGGTAGGGGACAGATATTTTCTTTACAGCCTCTCATATAAAAGCCACATATTAATGTCATCAGCCATCAGTGAGATAGAGTATCTTTAATATAGCCATCTCAGGCACACAGCTCTGTCTGGGAGCACAGAAGCTCCACCCACCTGCTGTTCAAACCTTCTGTTTGTGAGTGGCATCCAATCAGAGGAAAGTTGAGTTGAAGGAAGAGTAGCTTAAGCAGTTTGTTGTACCAAGGCCCTGGTGTAAGATACATAAGGATTATTTTGAGCTAGGAGAATGCAAGATTAAAATGACAGAGCAGGAAATGAGACCCCTGTAAAGTTTCTTTAAAAAAAATGTTTCCTGCATTTTGTTTGCATACAGTGTGTCTTTTGTCCCATCTTCCTCCCCTCACCCCCAACAGGTCACAGCCCTCCCTGAGCCCAGTTCTGCCAAAGGTTTCTGCCTGTTATAGGGGAATTTTTTCTTCCCACCATCACCAAGTCCTTGCTCATGAGGCGTCGTCCGATTGTTTTGGTTTTCTCTCTATTATTTGTAGGCCCTTTGTTTTCCAATGTAAAGAACCTTGAGGTAACTGTTATTGTGATTTGGCACTATATAAATAAAACTGAACTAAACTAAATACTGCCACTCTAAACAAAACTGCCTCTTTTTCTCCCTTATGGGCCACTCTGAATGTGACATCAGGAACATCTGCTGTGATTTAGTATCACACAGAGACAATAAAAGCTCATCTTGTCCTCAAATGACATTTTGTTTAAAATAAGCAGAGCAGATGATTTCTTTCATTCTGTGTCACTGTAGCGAAAGACTAATGAAGCTCCATATGGTGTCAAAAAACAACAACAACTTATAATTGCTTACTCTTATTTTTGCTGTTTGACTGGATGTGTCTTGCCTGTCCTTAGAAATAAGCAAGGGATTTCAGTGCAAGCGTTGGCAAAAGGGCCGTGAATCTTTTACGGATTTTGGTAGATCGGTGAAAAGATTCCAATTGGCTGATAAATTTCCTACATGCATCACAGGTTAAAGGACTGGTTTTTATATTTTGGGGTCATCAATATGTGGCTCATCAATAGATTAACTAAAAAAGGAAGCTTCTAGTACAGAAAATCTTTTCTGCTGCCTGAAGACTGCACACACATACATGCAGGTATCTGTTAGTTGAGGTCAGCCTGTTGTTAACCTCACAGAATCTGTGGCACGCAGCTCTGCAGAGCCCTGTCACATGGGTTACCTTATACCATCAACAGCCTGTAATGCCATGTCTGGAAACTGAGGTACATTAAACATATTTGCATGGATTACCCACAGTGCAACACTGATCCTGGGAGTGAAGAGAGATCAAATAACCAGATTATTCTGTTAGATCTGTCACAGTGTGGGCGGCACAGGGAGGCTTTAGTGGCTTCTCCCTCTTAAAAAAAAAAATAAATCCAGTCCCTTTATTGCTTTTTGGTCAAGGTCTGACATTTCTCCAGAGACAGCAGTGATTTCTAACTTCAGCAGATGACCTTAGTTGTCTACTTGCCACACTTAAAGCCTCACGTCCTTCGTCCCGAACCCTGACTCATGCACCACAAATCTCCTGGCTATTCTTGTCATCTACCTTACGTTGTCAATTCGCAGCCTCCTCCATTGTTCTGCTCTCCTAAAATAGTCGCTGACTCAGGATTAATACTCATCTACTTAAATATTTATACAATTGAGGAAGCTATTTTCTGGAAAAGTTGGACTCATTTAATGCCCCACGCTGCACATTTCCCCGATTTCTTCTTGTCTATAATGTAAGCTCTGTGTGGGGAAGGAGCTTTGTTTGGTGATTTGATTTTTGTTTAGCTCATTTTTGCAAAAGCAACATTTATTTTATTCTTTAGGGAACATCCAGGAAGTTTCTGTTCTTTTGACTATCATGAGGCAAAGCAGGCTTTCGAATAACAGACAAGTGCATTTTAATAAAGAATTAAAGAGACTTTTATTGAGGTTTTATCTGAAGTTAAACTTCCTGACAGGGATATAATTTTGTTGTGGCCCGTGTCCAGGGCATTATCAGATTGGTGATGTCATTTACGGACACAGGGCAGACGCTTGTCTCTGGCTCAGCAGATCTTTGGCTACAGTCTTCTGCTGTCAAACACATTACTTCTATAATCTCTGACCAAACACTCTCAAGTTTAAAGATGTCAAGTGACATCAAGGATGTGCTTGCTAGTATTGACCCACTTCCTGCTTCTTTCTCCTCTTGTTTTGCTAATCTGTGTAATCGAGATGTGAGAAATACGCTTTATGTATTATACTCGTTACAAGAGACAAATGAGAGATGAGAAAGGTGAATAGAGGAAACTGCCAAATGGTTTGGCTCGGGATCTCATTGAGTCAGGTTTAATCTGCGAGACAGTAAAGCTTTTTTCGCCGAGGACTTGAAGTAAAGCACATGCTTCTCTAATTTCTAAAAAATAATATACTGACATGTTCTGGCAGCACATTCG
Source organism: Etia nguti (assembly GCA_015106755.1). Lineage (NCBI taxonomy): Eukaryota > Metazoa > Chordata > Actinopteri > Cichliformes > Cichlidae > Etia > Etia nguti. Next base: position 38,943 of record VUQG01014913.1, read on the forward strand.
GAAACCTTCTTGTAGGATGAAGGCTACAGAAAACACAGCACACAGATAAATCAGCTGTAAAGAGTATGGATCAGGGCATAATTCGAGCAGGACACTGAACAGTCACACTAAACAGCCACCTTCTTCTTTTTCTTGTTCTTCTTGTTCTTTAACTTCTTTAACTTCTTCTTCTTGTTTTTTCTTCTTCTTCTTCTTCTTCCAGCTGCTCTGTTCAGGGGTCGCTACAGTGGATCATCTTCCTCCTTCTTCCCCTATCCCCAGCATCCTCATCCTCCTTCTGTCACACCAATCCTCTGCATGTCCTCCTTCACTACATGAATCTCCTTTTCCTCCTTTATCCAATATATCCTCCTCTGCACATGCCTGAACCAACTCAGCCTCGCCTCTCCAATGTTTCTTCCAGTTGCTGCTCTAAAAGTGAATCCCAGTTTGTTTTTCACTCATGGCCGTACTTCTTGTTGTGTGGTTACACTTGCTTCCAATGTTCGGGAACATTCTACTATACAATAAAAAAGCGCCTTGAGGCGACTGTTGTTGTGATTTGGCGCTATATAAATAAAATTGAATTGAATTGAATTGAATTGAATTTACCATGAAATGAGCAATTTTTGAGCAACGTCTGACCCAAAAAATCTTTATTGAGCTGCAAAACACCTTTAAGCCTTAATATGAAGGTGATGCAGCTAATTAAGTATACACAAGTCTTTACAATAATAAGATTTTTACTATTTGAAATTGTAGCAATAAAATACTAAAGATTATGTAGTTATTTGTTTGTTTTTAATTTTATTTGGTTCCCAACAAAACAGAACAATGTGAAAAAAAGGGAAAATATCTATTAGCATGTATACGCCAGCTCTGAAACAATAGTTGTAAGCTATGGAGGCCAGGCCACAGAAATTATTCAAAATAACTGTAGCTTATGTGATAAGAAATATAATATATATGCTTTAAAATTTCTGAAAGTTGAAAATGATAGTTTAAGAGTCCAGATCAAGCACACAGGAGCCCAGCAATATCGTGGCAACGTCTGTCCACACACTCTTTAAATCTGTTTTTCTTGTTCGGTTTTTTAGTCTGGAATCCAATAATAGCGCGTTATAAGCTATTTATGTGTGTACATCCATGCAAGCCAGCGTGTCTGAGTTCAGTGAAATTAAGGGGACAAAGCGCCAGGAGACAGATGCAGCTGCACACGTTTGCAGCTGGAGACTGTAAAGAATCACTTAGATCAATATTAATCTGGGTCAAACCCACAGGGAGCTACTCGAGACGGACAAAAGAGCTGCATGTGGCCCTGGAGCTGCAGGTTCAAAACTCCTGAATAAGTCATTCACACTCCTGTATTTACTCCGCCTGTGCAGCTTTTCTCATTTCCCCGATTGTCTTTCTGTTCCCTGTAGTTAAACCTTGCAGCATTTTCTTGTTACTTGTTGAAAATGTTACTTTTTCCTGTGATGTTCTCCTCATGTATGGCTTTATGCCCGATTTTGGACTTCAGATGTTTGAAACTGAATTTCTGGAAATTATTTAGATTTTTTTGTGTCTGTTTTGGTCTTTAACTGTGTCAGATTTTTACCTCTGGGTGATGTGGGAAAGTTTATGTATGAATACAAACAAAATGTGACTATTTCATTGTCACAAACATACAGCGTGTGACCTAAAATGTCACTCATCACTGAAAATTGGAGCAGAAGAAAACTCTGACTTCAAAGGACTGAATTAATTCATGAAATAAACAGAAAAGCCATGTTTCCACGAGCCTTTCCAGCCCGTTTTGTATTGTTAGAAATATGAATGGTGCTCTTTGTGATTCAGCCATTCTGCACCACTAACTTTCCAACTCCTAATAATCTACAGGATGAAAACAAACAGAATATCTTCAGTGTTGCATTTCTGATTCATTATTTGGATGTAGACTTAATGGGCTGGGGTTTAACCCCAAACGCATGACGTGTTTTTCATAGCTCAGTTCATTAGTGATTGGGCACTTACATAAGTTAGACTGACCCGTTTATTAAACATCATTATACTGTTAAGAGCACAACATTTGCATTAACTAGCACTTGCTCGCGTCGCTCGTGTATTGAAGCACAAACATGTATGTGAAGTTATCATGTTATTCTTAATATCTTCATTAAATTAATTTATATAGTCATATATAGTCAAAAAAACATGTATTGCTCTTTATCTATTATATATTTATGTTACAGTTAAAGTACAAGTTTGATAATCATTTTACTCATTATAAGTTCAATAATGACTAAAGTGAAGAGCAGGTTGAAGATTCCCCTCGTCATTTCTCACTGACATAGTCTGACAGCTCAGTCCTTTGCTGTCACGCTTTAGGCTTAGCTTTAAACGACCTGACTCATGAATAACAATAAATCAAATTAATTCATCATTAGCAGCCTCAGCTGCGGCACTGTCAACATCAAAACCATGAACTATGAACTAAACCTGTAAACTGCTGCAGCACCGTCATGTTTCTGGGACAATAAGACACTGTGTTCAGGTATTTAAGGAGAGATGACATCACGAAGTAACACTGCTTGAAACCTGCTTGAACAGTATTACAGACAAATAGTTTGAGGACTGCTGCAGAGCCGAGTGCTTCATCCCCGGTGTGTCACCAGCAACCAGAGGTACGCGTTTAAAGGTTAAAGCTCCTTACAGCAGAGAGGGACTACAGAGTTGTTGTTTTATTGTTAAATTTACAGAAAACAGCAACTTTAAATTCAACGTTTCAACAGTCCTTTCTTTCTTTTCCTTTAAATTAAAGCAATCAAACAACCATCTTTAGAGATGCATCAACATAACCAGGGCTCACCCAGTCTCAGCATTTCACCGCCGTCACAAACGGGGTTTAACAAGGACACGTTTTCAATGTCATCCCCCGGCAGTGCA
>VUQG01014913.1:45736-64791 GCA_015106755.1 Etia nguti
ATCTCTCCTCTTCCTCCTCCTCCTCCTCCCCTCTCTATACAGTACAAGCGCACTGACTGAATATCACATTTCTCCTGTCCAAAGCTCCGAGCAAGTCTTCTACCATTCCCAGCCTCGTATTAACCCCACTATCCTACGTCTCCTCTCCCCATCTCGTTTCCTCCTCGCTTCATCTCATGCTCTCCATCAAGTCCCCTGGTGACGGAGCTGGCAGTAGATGAAAGGGAGGAGTTTTCTCTTCTATTCCGCTCTTGTAAGCAGGCACTGGCTCTTCTCTGACAGTGTGTTAGAGTGGACTGGTAAAAATCACTCCGTCTGTGGTGTTACACATCGCTGACGCGAGTGCGGCCCCCAGCAGCCCCCATCTGAAGCATGACCGGGCTCAGAGGCTGTGATATGTGGAGGAAGTGGAGAAATAACAATCTGTCTTATGACTGCAGCGAAACACAGGCAACGATTTTAATTTTTGGTCCAATGGTAACAGATGTTGATGTCACCACCAGGCTCATTAAAGGCTCGTTAAATTTAATATGAGGTCTGTAATTGCATGTCATGGTTCAAAAGTTCATTTATGGCCACAGTCGGATGTCCCCGAGGCTCTGGGTGCAGGACACATGCTAATACATTTGTCTTTATCAAGCACATTGTAACAAAAAACAACAGTGTAACTGTGTAACGTAGTAGCCGCCCTTATTCCATCCAAGTGTTTGAGAATACTTCACCTTGATGTTTTGCTTTTTTTTGGTTTCTAATGGTTCATCATAAATAGGCAGGCAGAAAATTTAGCTCATAAAAAACATTTACCTACTCAAATGGGAGAAAATAAAGCAGGGGACTGAAAGGCTGAAAGGCCAGCTGGACTCTCAATGAACGTTCATGTTTCTGCCCGTTTTCTGAATAATTTCTAACGCCTTCACTATTTTAAAACTGTAGTTCCAAGTTTGCTGCTACCAGGTTGGACTCCACTTATCTTTCAGAAATGTCTCAATTCTTCATGGCACAGATTCAACAAGGTGCTGGAAACATTCCTGAGATTTTTGGTCCATATTTATGTGATAGCATCACATCCATGACAACACATCCCAAAGGTGCTCTGTTGGACTGAGATCTGGTGACTCACTGTCATGATCAAGAAGCCAGTGTGAGATGATTTGATTTTTGTGACATTGTGTTTTTTTTCCTGCCATCAGAAGATGAGTGCACTGTGGTCACAGAGCGATGAACAAGGTGAGCAACAATACTCAGGCAACAATACTCAGGTAAGCTGTGGTGTTTAAATGATGCTTAAGAGATACTAAAGGGCATAAATCGTTCCAAGAATATACTCTGCACACCGAGACGCAGACCAGGAAAGGTTTTCCAATTTTCTGTTGTCTAATTTTGGTGAGCCTCTGCAAACTGTAGTTTCAGTTGGTGTGGTCTTTTGGCACCAGGTGTGGTCTTCTGCTGCTGTGGCACATCTGCTTCAAGGTTCAGTGGGTTGTATGTTCAGAAATGTTGTTGACTTCCTCTGACATTAAAGAGGGATTTTTAGGTCTTTGCAGGTACGTTGACTCGTGTCTTTTCATTTTCTGTAAAATGCTCAGCAATGTTTACACTGAAACTGAAATTAACGTGTTATATAAACCAAAAGGTTGGTATCCAGGAGGGAGTTCAGGTTTGATTTTAGTAACAAGTCTCCTTTGCTGCTAAATGATAAATAACGCAATCAAAATCATGCTGGACTCAAGTTATTTTCCTTGGCATTAGATGAGAAATGTGCCTCTTCTGTTCTTCCCAAGCGTTGACTTTTTGTCACATTTTCACGAGGAACAGGGAGCTGGGACTTAGCTGAACCCTCCCTTCCCGCCTGTTTTTCAGGGACGAATCAAATGTGCGCGTCTAACCTTACCGCGCAAGGACCTTACTTCTGATTGGATCACCACCAAACTCGTCCCGCCTTTCTAGACAACTTAATTCGTTCTGAGTGGATCTTGTCTCTCCAGAATATTTTCCTCTTGTTTTAATTTGCTGACATAAGTGTCAATACATTTAATCATAGTTTTTGTCCTCGTGTGTTACTTTTATTTAGTTATCGTCAGAAAAAATCTGTGAACAGATTACTGGTCCTGCCTCCCTCTGTGTCATTTTGCGTGTGTTATTATTTTCATGTTGTGCTGCTCTTCTTGTGCCTCCGTACGTATTTTCTTTCTCCTGTGATTATTTATGCTGTCTGTGGCTGCTTTCTTGATACCGGCTCTGCTTGGACTGAGCTATTCTGTATATTTTTTAATTTTGCTCACAAATCAAGTAGTTTACAAAGTATTATTATTTCTTTTTACTGAAATGAATCAGCTCTACAATGTTAGCTGGTAGATAGACCAGTTCTTTTGTAGCACTTTTATACTCTGCTTGAGCACTCAAGTGCTCTGTACTACAAACCTCACTCATAAAAGCAATTTTCTATGGCTAAGTGCTTTCTATCTGCATTCACACTCCAAAGAAAGCATCAGGAGCAACTCGATGTTCAGTGTCTTGTCCAAGGATACTTTGGCATGCAGACTGGAGCAGCCAGATATTGAACCACCAACTTTCCAATTAGCAGAGGACCTCAGCCACAGCCACCCCGTCACTAACTTTGCGCTTATATCCTCTTAAAGTTATATTCAATATGGCTTATTTCCTTCTAAAAAGGAAATTATAACTTAACCGAGTTTATTTTGTTTGGCTGGCCAGCAAAGCAGGCCTTCACAAAAAAAAGCTTAGTGCAATTGCTGTCCTATCAGAAAATATCTTATGAGGAATAACCTTTCCAGTACCATACTACTACTACTAATAACAATAATAATAATAATCTTGATGCATGCTCAATCGTCCAGGTTGTCGCGGTCTGCGGAGGCAGACCATATGTAGTGAGAGATGGACCCAGGTGCAGATACAAACGAAGGAGGCAAAACTTTAACTGAACTCAAAGCGAGCCTTTATTAGGGCCGGTAAACAGTAAAGCAAAAAATAACCAAACATAAATAATGGCAATGACCAACTAAGAGCCTAAACTGGGAAGCAACTAAAGACTAAGAAGAACTCAGACTGTGATTACGAACTATGACTGTGAGCTGGGAACACGACATGAAAAGGCTAAGAACAGGATTCTGGACTGGTACATGAAAGACTATGAAAACATGATAGGAACAAATAACTATGACCATGACCAGTAGCAGAATCTTGAAAACTATGAATCATGATGTGAAGCTTAGAGTGACAGGGATGGTAACAGATGATGCGACACAGACTGAATGAAACACAGAGACCAAATACCCACAGGGACGATCAGGGGAAGTGGAAACACATGAGGGAGAACAGCTGACACACATGAACCTAATGACAGGACAGGGGAAGTGAAACTAAATACAATGAACAAAGAACACAAGACTCTTTCAAAATAACACAGGAAACATGGAGACGTAGACATGACATGAACTTGACAACAAGAACCACACAGACATGAAACATGACAGGTAGACACACAAACCAGGGAGACTTAGTACAGCAGGAGATGACAAAAAGAACTAAGAAAAAAAGGGCTAAACAGCAACACAGAAATTAACTAGATGAGCTAAACTGAAACTAGAACACCAATGAATACAAAAAAATACATTAAAACTCAAACACTGGGTCACACGACCCAGTACCGTGACGCAGGTAAGTAAATCCCCAAAAGTTGATTCTGTTAACAGAATCAACTTTTGGGGAATAATAATAATAATAATAATAATAATAATACCAATTTCTTGCCTGTTCTGTTGAAAAACAGTTTGTTTTCCTTCCTTTAACATTTTTCTTTAATGTGACGAGTGGGTGGAAATTGCTGGATCTTCAACACAGCAAGCGAAGCGGCTGTGAGCCGCAGCAGTTGAATAAAAAGGTGGCTGGTGTTATGAAACAAACAATTTCACTTGTCCCCTCCTGCTGCGTTCCTCCCAAGGCTGTGACTTATGACTCACTCTCAGATCGAGCCAGTCAGGAGGAACAAAGGGAGATTTCAGGCAGAGATCCTAGAGTGAGCAGGAGTTAATGAAAAGTCAGACCAAGCTCTCTCACAACAGGATCACACCATAACGCTCCCTGTTTTGTTCTCTGTGCACTTACATGTGGACATTTGGACTGATTTAAAAATGACTAGAGCTTCTAAACTGCAGCCGCTTTTAGAAAACTGCTATTCCTGTTGTCAGAAGTGCTCCTACGTGATCGATATCAGGACAAAAAAAAAGAGCAAACAAACTGCATTCACATCTGTTATTTCTGTATGTGCCTCACAGTGTTTGTGGTGGGTGGATAGATAGATAGATGGATGGATGGCTGAGGCGGGCTGGCAGGCAGTCTGCCTCTGGCCAGCATGCTGCACCACTGTAAACTGCGACAGACACAGACGTTGGTGGAGGAAGTAGTGTAACCTCTTTAGATACGGCCCTACAGGGATACACAGACTTTGGGTCTCCTTAACAAGGCCAGCAAATAGGACATTTGCCATCAGAATCAGGTGATCATACTCTTGGCACCTATATTTCTCTAAAGCACATTCACCTCTCTTTACAATGTTAAATGTTTCTAACAATTACCACCATTCAAAAAGACACTTAAAGACACATTTAGTCACTTTCTCCCCCATTTCCCCTTATTTTGTCTACCTAAATCTTTACACCAGGTAGAGACAAACACTAAACTAAAAAGAGTTTTTTTTTCTCCTGCAATTTTAAGCCTGATTAATTGTATTACAACAGTGTTTGGCCATATTATTAGATAATGTATAGATACTAGATCATTATTAGATAATTATTATTGGATAATCTTTTTATACATGCAAATATGTTTTATACCTTTTAAAAGGAAAAATCTCTACAAATACGCAAGATTTCATCTAAATTTACAATAACTGTATTTTTTTTTATCATCCAGTAAAAATACAGAAAAAAATCTAAATTTTTACTGGATGGTATAAATTCTGTATTTTAAAAATAGAAATGTATTGTCCTTTAAAAATACAGAATTTTTGTTACAGAATTACAGTTAATAATTACAGTTTTTACTGCATTTTTCCTGCATTTTTGTGAATCCTCACAAATGAGGTGCTTAAAACCAGAGAATATTTAAGTTGAGTCGGGCAGCTCTGATCTTTCATGCTCCGTCTTCATTCCTGTTGGTGATATGGGTTTTTCTATTTTTCATCACTTCTGTTTTTCCACACTTTGAAAACCACCTCATTCAAACTTTCAGTGCCACTCTTCTTGTCCAATGCCCTCTCGGCACATGTTCTCCAATCCAGTCACCCCTTTGGTTGTGATTCTGCCTTTAAAAAAAGCAGTTTTCCTTCATCTACTTCCCACCCCCAGGGCGTCTCATCCATCTCATCTGGGGCTCTGCTCTGTGATGTTGCTCCTCAGTGCAGTCAGACAAAAACTAAAATTTTGCAATAAATTTCTCTTTTTTCCTGCAAATGAACTCTCTGTTTTTAAATTACAGTAGACTAAATTTTTCAGCTGTCAAAATAAACAAGATGAATCATTGAACTGGTCAGTCTAGGTATTAGGATTTACAAGTTTAATATGTAAGTCATGTCATCTGCAGTAATTTATATTTAATAGTACGGCTCAGTTCTCCCATGTGCATATATCAAAAGCCAAAGGCAGGAAGAGTTGCAGCATGGCCCCCGCAAAGCATGGCAGATATGATTTTGTCAGATATGAAGGCATAAAAGGAGTAAATGGGGTGAAGGTGGTTTGCAAGGCGGCTTGCAGATAGACAGCAACTTGGGGAATGCAAAAACAGCAGGATTAAATATTGCATCCTGTGTGAGATTTACTAGCTGAATGCTTATTAAGTATCAGCTGACGTGCAGGGACTGCAGCCGAGAGTGACTTCTGACACTGTGGAGGGTTTCATGGTCAGTGTGAAGTTCATTTTAACTGTTATAAACAGCTGGGTAGTTTAATCCATGAGAATACGTCACATTTCATTAAGGATCAACCACAATCATGTTTCCTTTGGAATATATTCATTTTAAAGTATCTTTAGATGTCAAATGAAGGCAGTGGAATAACATTTCCCTGTGAAATATACTTAAATACAGAGCTTGAGTAAATGTATTTATCCCCTTTCCTTTCATGGATGAAATACCACGGCAACAGGAAATGTTTACCCTCATCACATCAAAGCTAAGGACTTAAAAAAGACACACATATCAATTCATGACTGCACACACCAATACACCAACGCATTCAGCGCAGTAAGATTCAGCAATGTCAGCAACGGCTACAGCAGGAACGGCAGGACAAGCAGCACTAAAAGTAACTCTCCTTCCCTTTTACCACACACACACGCACACACGCACACACACACACACACACACACACACACCCCTGACCAGCTGCAGTTCTTCAGGCCTGTGCAGCAGAGACAAACCCACACACACTTGTGTACATGCATGAACACCCGGTACATACACTCACACACAAATGCTGACACGCAATCACTCGCACACGTGTGACTGGCTCCATTTGCTTGTTGCTCTCCTGTCATACGTCAGAACCAAAGACAGCCGGCCAATCAAATGACAGCTCCTCACTCATAACCACGGTGACCACTGTCTGCCCAGCAAAACTCTGGGTAACCAGGTAGAGCTGCCTTTTTTTCACCCAATATATGAGTCTTAATTTAAGTCATTTTTCAAGTGCTTTTCTCTTTTTAAAGCTGGGAACTGACTTTCACATTTTCTTAAGGCTTTAACATGAACAACGAGGAGGCCGGAATAAGAATAATTACATAGATTACTACTGACCACTGCTATTGCGTCTGTATTGCTGTTTTGTTTATCTAATTGTCAGTTTTTCAGAAAACAAATAACAAATTAGTCTCATTAACGACCTGTGTAGCCAAAGATCGATGTGCCATAGAGCTGCTGCACAAATACTACTACTACACATCACGGAGTCATGATGCTGCACTCTTCCTTCCCTGCAAACTTCAACATCACCTCCCTCGTTAAACCTGGTCACGGAACAAAGACAAAAACTGAACCGCAGACGGAACTGTTTATGTTGTTTCTACAAAGAATAGAGGTTGGGTCTCTTACAAAGTGAGAAATATAAATTGGATTATTGCAGAGAAGGCATCAAATCCCATGCGACAGACTGGCAACCTGTCCAGTCAACCCCCCCGCAATCCTGAATTGGATAAGCAGAAGGGAATGGATGGATGGATTACATTAAATAAGTCTTATTACTAAATAGGCTGTAGGTGTGAATGTTTGTTGACCTATCCAGGATATACCCTACATTTTGACCTATGACAGCTGGGATAGGCTCTCCCAGGATGCTGAATAAGAAAACCTGAAAAAAACAAACAGATGGATGGATGTATTGATATTCTTTCTACCAAGAAAAATGTGTACATTTTTGTTTTGTTTTATTCTAATCAATAAAGATATTGTAGAAAATAATTCTTGAACTGAAACCTTCTCTTAATAGAGTCTAAAGAGGATGTCTAGGCGATGTTGAAGGTGTACCTTGAATCTGCGTCATGGTTCAGTTTGGAACTATTTTTCAAACAGGACCAGACATAAGGAAAAGACCACCAGCCCACACACATTAAACGGGTTCCTTGCCATAAATACCTGCACTACAGATACACTTCCAGCTACAGCCTCTCTCTGCTGTAAATAGCTTTTCGAAGGGAGATTAATCCACAACTTAACATTTAATTTTAGCTGGAAAAAGGTAATGCCCAGGTTAGTGCTCATCTTCAGGATGCAGCAGCAGAAACAAGTAACAGACGAAAGGCAGGAAGTATTCTAAAGATTTCTTCTTGCTGGCATTACTGAGGTTTTGTGTTAAATTCTGGGTTGGTGAATCTGATGTGGCATAATATAGAGCATATATCTTCAGTTATATCATCATGACTGCAGATATCAGCAGGAAAATGAAAGTAAATGTATTTTATGGCCTAATCGATCCATACACACATCATGATGCACCTTATTGGAGTAAGTGGCTTACTACAGAGTGTACACTGTTGTCAGCACTTTAAACTGATTAAACCATGGCATGTACCCCTTTTTTCATAGGCACTGTTTTGTTTTGTTTTTTAAATAAATATGCTCAGTAAGCAATGAGTGTCTGAGATCTCAGTTTATTGATTCATCCTATAGGAGGCAGTGAAAGAGTGAACAAGGGGTGATTACAGGCAGTGATGGCACAGCGAGGTTGTGGTGGCATTTCTTTGTGTGTGTACAAGCCTGTGAGTGCGCATGCGCACACACACACACACACACACACACACACACACACACACACACACACACACACACACACACACACACACACACACAGCAGTGACGGGAAGGGGAGTAGTGTTATTACAACAACAGGGAAAAGACCCAGTGATGGTTGCCATGGTAAATATGGCCTCTCTCTGCTATTTGTACCTTTTTCCTTTCTGTCTTTCTCACCACATCTCCTGTTTCCTCTTATTTCTCATTTTGCCCTTCCTTCCTTCCTTCGTTCCTTCCTTTATTCGTTTGTTCTCCCTCCCCCTCTTCTCAGTCCCTCCCCCATCCTTTCCTTCACGCCACAGTGGCCTTCCTACAGGCTCCAGACAGGCCCTGAACGATAGGCAGAACAAGCAACCTTCAGTGCATCATGGCATGCGTAGTGGGCAGCGCCTGGGACAGCAGCGAGACACACCACCACAGCAGTCCAGAATCATAGGTGGACAGTGTGTTATAGGTGATAGGTTATAGGTGTGATATAACTGCTGTAGTGCCTGTGTGCAACATTAATCACTATCATCATCAATCCCTCTGAATGTGACCATTTATCACAGTCTGCTGTTCACACGGAGTACCAGAGTCACAGTTTTTCCAACAAAAGCCTGGCTATATTCTGATAATTAATGTGTTCATTCAGTTTCCATTGTTGTAATGCACTGTTTTGGTTGTATTCACATCCAAGTACCCAAGATAATCAGTAACAGTTACCGCTGTATCTTAAACAGTAATCTCGTACTCGTAATCTGACGTTTGTCACAGTGTCCATGTACTGACAATAACCATAATATTTAAACATGAAGTACCAATAATAAACATGCTATACAACACATAGCAATGCGTTACTTTGTATCTGTCTAATGTGTTTAATTCAGTAGATAATGAATTGCTGCTGAACAAACTTATTAATGTAGGTTATGGACCTTAGAATGTTAACTGAATTATAACCCTCCTTGTAAGGCAAACTCTGTCTATGCAGATGATCATAAATCAGATATTCTTTTTTCTTTTTTTAAGCTAACTAAGGGATCCCATATGGTTTTGGGATCAATTTTGTTTTTTATTTTATTAGTTTTATTCTACTTTTTATAAATGACTTGGGTAGAGACAATGCAGCAAAACTACATCTTTATGCTGATGATACTGTCATTTACACACATGCTCCCTCTGTAAGACAGACAGCGCAACCTCAGACTGCACTTCACCCATTAAAATCTGTATATGTAAACTATAAAGTTTATAGTATTCTATAAACTCACCAACAAGGGTTTGATGGTTTTTAGCACTGTTACATCAAAGGGTTCACGCAAACACGTGTTTGGATATATGTACAGATGACAAGTTCAATTTATACTCTTTTTAGGGAGCTGAGAGTGAAGATTGGTTTTACTTTGTTTATATGAAAAATCTTGTGAAAGCTACTTTTCTGCTTGAGATTGACAATGGTGATACAATGCATATACTCGTCACCTCTTCAGCTTTACAGAGTCTTGATTCAGTGTATCGTGGAACTCCACATTTTATTACAGGCACAAAGTCTGACTCACAGCCGCTTTCTTTATGATTTGGTGTGTTAGCCATCACTAACCACTGTTGGATAACAGCACTGGTATTTTCAGTCTATTTTTCAGTTAACCTTTGCACCTCTCTCTGTCCCAGTACCAGCTGCACACCTCTAAATGCTTGCTTTGGGGAATTCTAAGAAATTTGATAAAAACAGAATTTTCATACTATTAAGCTTGGAAATGGAATCTAAAATTAAACATGCTTATGGAGTCATTTGAAAAACTAAATACACCCTGTGAGTGAATAACTTGTGAAACCACCCTTAGCAGCAAAGTCATGGAGAAAACAATTTCATCACTCTTACACCATTGTGGGTTGCAGTTTCTCTGAACATTACATGGTTTGACTCTGGAGTGAATTTGTTGGGATGTCTGCTCGTGGGAAGATTTTGGCATTGTGTTAACACATAAATGAGCGCTCCAGAGCAGCAAACTGCCCAAACTTCTGCTTTTATAGTGATGCACACACTTACTGATGATCAGTTAATCAAATGCAGAAAAACTGTGGATTTTCCTGTGAAAAATTTTACTTTTTTTCAAAGGACTGTATCTATTATTGAATTTAAAAGCATCATAAGGAATGCAGAGAAGGAAACGTGGATGATTTTCTTGAGAGACCACTAGTGTGTTTCATTGTGGGTAATTGTATACTGTAAATAATGCTGTGGCTCCTGTATTTTATGTTGTAGTTGTTAAATTTTTAATATGTTTTGAGTTTATGACTGCTGCCTTGTTCAAGTCTCCCTTGAAAACTTCAGTCTCAGTGGGGCTTTCTTATTAAATTAAGGTAAAATAAATACATAACTAATATTTTAAGTAATTGTGTGAATGTGTGTATCTTGCTTTTGTTTTGTTTTTGGGACAGTTATAGTTACACCCCTACCACCTCTGTGTACTTGTTTTTTTCAGTACAATTAATATGCCGAAACAATATAACAAAACAACGACAATAATTAAAATTATGTGTGAATTTCATTATTGTTCATTATTTTTTTCCATCACTTCCGATGTTATTTTGAATGATTTTGATCACTAAAACCTTGAAGTGAAACTCTCATATTGTTGAAGCTCTGATGTCTACTTTTATTCATTATTGTGCATAATTGCACAACTAGAAACAATGATGTAACAATCTGTGTTGAGATAAGGGGACTATAACAATGAACAATGAGCTTCTCCTCAGTTGTTCTTTTCTGGTATATTATAAATGACATTATTCAGAATAAATATTGAAAGCAGCTGTTACACGAAGTAAGTACGGGAAGCTCTGTTAACCCTGCTGTAACTCCCTCCACACTTGGAGCCATTAAACTTGCAGCCTCACATCACCCCTCTTGCCAGATCCCATGTGGATGTCATTACAACACAACAGTGTGGTGAACTTGACTCATACATAAATAATGGTAACATGTCCTAAAACATGAAGCCTGATTGTATTTATGGCCCAGATTTCTTTTCTTTTTTGTCACAGGTACACTTGTACAAATAAACAACCCACGTGAAATGCTGTTTGATAGCATGTAACTGGCAGAGAGGTGAACTATTTTAGCCCACACGATGAAAACTCTCTGTAATGGCTGGCAAATGACCTCACCGGAATAAATAAATGCACTAGTGGTCAAACAGTGTGCAGGCACTTTTGTATGTGCAATTAAAAAAACAAACAAACAAACACCATCCATGCTCCATTTCAGCACCAGTGTTGTTTCGCCCGTTTCTGCCGATCCCAGCACCTGCAGACAAAACTGCACCCCGGAGCTTGTGTAAACCCGGTGAACCGGAACCAACAATGGTGTCAGCACTACTTGGAGGATACCGGGGCCTTGGTGTTTCTGAGTTTTAGTGTGTTTGTGGTCGTGTCACCTGTCAGGCTGTCGTAGCACTCGATCTCGGTGCTCTCCACGGCTCTCCGCTGCTCCTCGGTCAGCTTGGCCGCGGCTTGGCTGAGCAGGTTGACCTCGGAGCCCGTAGTGCCGTCCACGACATGAACCCCTTTGAGCTGCAGCAGCGCCCGGTGGTACTTGCCTATCGCTTCCCGGAATTTCTTCTCCTTGTAACAGCGATGGCCCTCCGCCTTGAACTCGATGGCTTTCTGGATCTTCGAGTCCATCTCCATTTCAGCTGAGCCGGCTCGATATCCCCCTCCTCCGTCTCCTCCGGCGGCCGCTGCCAGGCTCCGACCGCCGGTCTCCGGGTAGCTTTTCAGGCTCTTTATCTGGTGCTGTTTGGCTTCCATGTCTCTCAGTGAAAGCGGCTGGAGCGGGCCATGGTGCTCGGACACGAAGGTGTGCTTTGTTGGGGAGGACCGGAGCAGCGTGCTGTGCATAAAGGATGCAGGACGGAGCGGCGAAGGAGGCTGGGCAGGCGGCGGCACCGGAGACACGACGAGCCGAGGGAAAAAATGGGATTTCAGGCGCGTCTCCCGTGTGCAGCACTTACAGAAAAAAACGAGAAATAACCCAGGAGAACGTCAGCAGTTTCAGAAAAAAGACGCATTACATCACCAGAGCTGGCAGAAACATCCTGAATCTCTCCGAGCGTCGACCACAAACCATCCCTCTCTGCTGGAGCTCTAGCGGAAGGATGCTCGGGTGGATTTGTATGGTAGCAACCTCAGAGGCACGCGCAGCTTCAGCACCACAGATAGCGCACACACTACAGCCCCTACCGCGCAGCATTGTGGGAAAAAAAGAGAAGTCGTGAGGCGTTGCTGCAGTCCGGATTTTACATGGAGAAAAAAGGAGAAGAAAGAAAAAAGAGAAAATGTGTAAATATTCAGACACAATCGATTATTTCTCAGTGTGATGTGGCACATTAAAATCTACCTTAAGAAATGCATGAACCGCAAAGTAGATGCTTTTATGAGTCAGTAATAAACAACAACTTATTTGCATGTTTATTTATTGAACTATTCGGCAAAAGGTTTAAAAAGATAGCCTTATAAACTATCTACTCTTAGGCTTGGGGCTCGTTCTTAAAGGATCAATTAATAATAACTATTGGAAGTGATCAGTCCTCACAATAAAATCCAGCTTTTACTTTAACTATTGTTCCTGTAATCGTTTCAGGATCAAGCGGAGCGCCTGATGACTTCAGCTGATAAGGTTTTCAAGGAGATGGAGACGAACGGCAGGAGGCTGAGGGAGGCGGAGGAGGGAGAGAGCGACCTCAAGGGGACAAACTGTCAATTACACTTAGTTTGATGTGAAGTGTGGTTAACTTAGAAGTCAGCAGTCAGCCTCAGAGGCATGTCACCTCATTTTCTTTCTATTGAGCAGCTACTTTACATCTCTAAGGTGTGATTATTATGTCAGTTTGATGGTGATGCGCATCGCGTGAGACTGAAGCGTCAAGCTGAAGCAGTCACTCCTCTTTAAATCAAGAAAAATCCTACATGGCCTCCTCAGAATCAGCTGTTTTTTCCCTGCAGAAATACAAGCAAGTCAATGATCCTGATATCAAAATGTACGTGATAAAAAGGAGATATTTTAGAGCGGATTTAGACCCTTTCTCCTTGGTCTCCCACATCCAAACAAACATCTCAGAAGATTGTTTCATCTTCTGATTTCTGATTTTCTGTGTCAGGAAAAAATATCCTGCTTCACTGGCTCTCTTTTACGTTCTCCTAAAAACTCGAGTTGAAAAAAGAGACAAAGAGGTCGTCAAAGCAAAGGTTTTATTAATAATTAAACTGAAAGAGACTGAAAACATAACAAAGCCCATAAATTGGTCGGCATGCAAGAGTAAGTAAAAAAAAACCCCACACCATCTTCTCCACAAAGCAGGAGTAAGCATCCGCAGCACACACTGTAGTGCTCCTCGAACTACTCCAGCCTAGTTGCTTATTGGAAAGAAGGGCAGCACCTGAGGCAGGACAGCTCTCACTGATGCCAAACAATCAAGTTTATCACAATTAACTAAAGATAAAATAAGTATTCTGTTTGTGTTGTAATAACTGACAAACACGTCACACTTCACTTTTATTAAACCAAGACCCAGAAAATCCCTTTAAACCATTGCAGTGCTCACTTTTATGTAGTTTCACTTCATAAGGTACATCTATTCAATGACTCATTAGTACAAATATCTAATCAGTGAATCAGGTGGCAGCAGCTCATTGCATTTAGGCATGTAGACATGGTCAAGCTGAGCATCATAATGAGGAAAAAAGGTGATTTAAGTGACTTTGAATATGGCGTGGTTGTTGGTGTCAGACAGGCTGGCCTGAGTATTTCAGAAACTGTTTATATGCTGGGATTTTCCCACAGAATCCTCTTTAGAGTTTACAGAGGATGGTCAGAAAAAGAGAAAATATCCAGTGAACAGAAGTTCACTGGGAGAAAATGCCTTGTTGATATCAGAGTTCAGAGGAAAATGGCCAGACTACTTTGAGATGACCAGGGTTGCAGACTACTTTTTAGACCAGGAAACATTTCCTGGTCTAAGGAGTTGTGATTTTTGCTGCAACATTCCGATGGTAGAGTGAGAATTTGGATCCATCCTGCCTTTTATTGATGTTTCTCGCTGCTGCCGGTGTAACGGTGTGGGGGATATTTTTTGTGGCACACTTTGGTCCCCTTAGTACCAACTGATCATAATTTAAATGCCGCAACCTGCTTGAGTATTGTAGCTGACCATTTCCATCCCTTTATAACCACAGTGTACCATCTTCTGATGGCTGCTTCGAGCAGGATAACATAACATGCCACAAAGCTTAGATGATGCCAAACGGGTTTCTTGAACATGACAGTGAGTTCACTGCACTCAAATGGCCTCCACAGTCACCAGATCTCAGTCCAGTAGAGCTCCTTTGGGATGTGATTCACAGTTTGGATGCTCACCCAACAAATCCAGAAAATCTGTGCAATGCAGTCGTGTCAGTATGGACCAAAATCTCTCAGGAATGTTTTCAGAACTTTGCTGAATCTATGGCATGAAGAAAAAACAAGGGTCAAACCCAGGACTAGTAAGGTGTACCTAATGAATAATACTTACTGTGTTTTGAGGCTTTGATTAATAATTCAGATGTAATAATAAGTCAGGCACCATCTTATGCCTTTTTACATAAATTAAAAATCAGTATATATTACTTCAGAGTCGGTTTTTATCCCTACTTCTGTGCAAAAAAAAATTTCCTCGAAATTATTTTTTTAAAAGATGCTAAATGAAAAGTATGTTAATGTAAACACAAACATCATTCATCTTTTTTCTCTGTGTGTTGTGTTGCTTGGTATGTCACAGGGCTGACAGCGCCAGTTAAAGGCAATTTTCTTTCAACCATTTTTAACATGACACAGAACAGTGTGCAGTATCCTCCCTGTATCAGTGTTTAAAACATTCATCCGTGTTTTTTCCACAGCGTCATAGCAGATCACACTTTTATTGGCTGCTTGTAAATTGTGGTTACAAGTTATTTGATTAATAGTCTAAATTAACAGAACAAACGACAACGAAGTAAATCAAAATCAGGAGAAAACTGCAAGATTTAAAATGGGAAGAAGTTTAATATTTATCAAGACCCCCTCCCCCCATGTAAAAATGAAACTAAACAAACTACACTTTAAAAATGTTTCCTACATTTTCATTAGCTGCAGCTATTAGCTACTATAGTTCTGCGCCCATAACAATAGTAGAAGACAATAGTAAAATCCAGATGAGCAGAGTAAAAGCTGAACAGAGAAGCTAAAAGACTTATTTAGCGAGTCAAACCAGCCTCTTATTCAGTTTTATGGTTTTTCATACAGTTGTGTGAACTTATGAAGTGACAAACAGACTTTCACTTCCTCTGTACTGTTGACTGTAATACTGTAGGATTTACTATTCGTTCTTACAGCTGGTTTATTAAACAGGATGCATTTGTTGTCTTGCTCTAATTTTAACTGTTTTAAGCTCAACTACGTCATTTTTAATATGTAAACACTGACAGTGAGAAGAAAAATCCCCTCATTAGTGAGGGTCCACTTCAGTATGGATCGGTGGAAACATCATCGGTTTCCCAAACAGACCAGCAGCTGGCTAATCAGCCTATTGTCAGTTAAGTTGAACCCTTTGTTTGCTGTATGTCACTTTGAGGAAGGGATGCTTACTTTGCTGAAAACACCTAAAACAGTAAAGTACTGTTTCAATGTCCCCTTTGTAGCAAGAAAAAGAGAAACTCAGACATCTGACCCCTTTTCATCATTTAATTTTTTTTTTCCAAGCACACTTTTCCTTCATACCTTGAAAAAGAAAACATGACATTTCATGGTGTGTTTTCCAGATATGAATTCTTTAAACACAGGGGAAAAAAATCCTTAACATTTTAAAATATTTACAATGTAACGAAGCTCTGGCATGAAGTCCGACAGACAAAAACTGTACATCAGGAGTAATGAGCAACACTGGTTTGAGTGGACTACATCAAGCCGGGCCTGATGGCATCGCTGAGTTCCTTTTGTAAGGATACGTGATGATAGAAGAACGTCCACATAGAAAAATATGTGTGTGTGAAGTCTAACAAATCTATACATTGCATAAAAACAAAAGAAATATTCTAGTGAGTCGGCTTTCAAGTAGGTGGTTATAGAAAATGTTCAGTACTACGATAGAAAAGGTGCCTTTAGTTCGAAGGTGTCAACTTCTACTCCACAAAGCACAGAAGAAGAGCAGGAGGAGGAGGTGCGGTGCTTTCTAAAGATTCAAGTGTTCATCGAGGTTGTTCTGTGTAATAGTATGAATTTTTCCTTTCCCCTCTCACAAGTTCGGGGTCCGAGTTCAGAAGCCTGTTATCGACACTTTTTTCTACTTTGAAAAGGATGTAATTCTTAGGTGAAGGTTAGAAGATTTAACTTTAACTTTTCATCTCCTAACTAGTCCCAAGTCTGACTGCTGTCCTGTGTATTCAACTTAAAAATAAAATAATTAAAAAAACCCAAACAAATATCTGTACATTTTACATGTTCCGGCAAATATCAACAAAACATTTACATAATTATTCTTGGAGAAGCAAAATTTTCTACAGCCTCACTGTATTCATTCAGGGGCAATATCAGAGGGGAGTGTAAGCAGCAGCATCCTCGTGTGGGGTGTGGTGGGGGTAGCGAATGTCAAGCTCATGCATTAAGCAAACAAATACAGACCATCAGTCCTCAAATAATAGGTTTGGACACTAAACGGTAAACATTTTTCCAATGGCAGCATGAATAATGAGTTTAAAGTAAGTGATAATCTTTGTCATTTATCCAAACACCCCGCCTAGACAAAACAAAACCAAAAATATTGCAGCTGATAGTAATCTTTAATCCTAAAAGATAAATCCTAAAAGTTGGCGATACAAACTTTAGAAAGAGTGTAAAGAAAGAGTATTTTTTTGGTGGTGGTGAGGTGAGTGTGTTAGGTTCTCTTGCTGCCCAGTCTCTTGAAAACACTGATAGCTTTAACGTCCATCTGGGCCCCTGCGGACTCTCCTCCCATTCCCGCTCCTCCGGTGCTGCTGCTCACCTTGGAGCTCGCTACAGTCGTCCTCTCCTGGGCACGGGATTTGGTGCTGGTCACTCTGTTGTCCTGTGTGTCAGCGGGTGTGGGCGACACACCGTTGTTTGAGTGTGTGGCGGGGGGCTTGCCCAGTCTCTGAAGAACACTAATCTTAGCAGGGGGGAGGCCATTCAGGGAAGGTGAGGAGGAGGAGGTGGGTGTATCAGAGGGAGGTAGTTTGAATTTGCCGCCGAGGCGCCGCAGGGTGATGGGGGGCGCTTTTATCGCAGACTCTTTCTTCTGGAAGGAAGGGGGTTTCTTGAGGACACCAGCATACTGGAGGACGGAGCCTTCTCCATCACTGTCCTCCTCATTCTCACCTGCGTTTCCAGCTCTCGGCTCATCTGCAGCTTCTTCCCCTCTGTCGAGGCGGCTGAACACGCCGGTCGGCTGCAAAAATATGAGTGCTATGAGCTCAGAACTCCTCTTTAAGACGCAGAACGCTGTTAATGTACATCAACAGGTCTCACCTTGTTACTGCTCGTCGTCGTGTCCGCCTTCGATTCAGCTCCAAGTCTCGCAAACACAGATGTGCGTTTCAAACCTTCATGAAGAGAAGAGCAAATAAGCGAAAAATAAATAAATAAATTTTTCCAACAGATCAGTTTGATTACTTGGAAAACTTTTCAGCTAAAAAGTAAAGAAACTCTGCAATATACAGATTACAGTGGAAGAGAGAAGGTGAAGAAATACTTGTCAGCACTACCGCTCTGTAGTTGTTCTTTGTTAATTAACCTTTGCTCAGTTTCCGTTATTCTACCATGAATTTTAATTAAGCGTCGTTATAGTCGGTGTATGACTTATTGGATTGTGTGCAAAAACAAGTCGCAGAAGGTCACGGTGACCTTTGACCACCAAAATGTAGCCCATGTTTACACCAAAGATAAAAAAATATCACTCCAGGGGTTTCTGATTTTTATGTCATAGAAATGTTTGAAAATATTGTTTCAGAAAAGGTTTAAGAATACTGCAGAAAAAAATAAAAATTATCTTTTATTTTGAAAACTCTCACTAAAGCGTGTCATCATCAAGTCACAGTGATTAGAATCAAACAAACATTTCATTTGTTTCTTTCTTGCCAATAACAACTAGTTGTTTTTTTTTTCAGAAAAATGAGAAATGTGAATTTTAACAGTGCATCACTGGGTTTCATATTATTTCGTTTCATTTTGCTTTCCCATGTTTATATTCTAGTTTTTGTGAGTTTTCTGTTTTGTATGTGGGTTTTTGGGGAGTCGAGTGTAAATGTATCTGCCTGGAAAAAATTTGGGATCAACTCCTGTTGTTTTAAGTCTGCTCCCAAAAAATAAATAAATAAAAACTCTTTTAACTTAATTGCTAACATGACAAACCAGTTAAAGCTGGGATAGGCAGTGAACATTGGCAAAAATCCCAAGTTAATTTAAGTGGTGTGAAAGGAAACAATAGACATCTTCCGTTTTCAGACTCTGAAGTCTTTCTTTGAAAGGGCGTTCCTGTTGGCTGTGTGGTTATATCACTTCAGATGGTGGAAAGCTTGATTCATTGATTCATGCAATGAATGTATATTTAGTGTGTACATGTGTGTGTGTACATGTCTATACATAGGAATAGTAGTGGTACAATAGTTATGTTAAGCTATATAGTTTATGTCTTGCATATTCCACATCCAGCCATCTGAAAAGGATGCCTCCTGGTAG
>VUQG01014918.1:0-19398 GCA_015106755.1 Etia nguti
TGACTGTGCAATATACTCACTCAAATGTGCAATCCTATTTATCCATATTGTATATTCTGTATTTATATATGTGTATATGTGTATATATGGTGTATTTATGCTTATATCCTATCCTTACTCTCTGTATCTGTAACATGCAACTTCTGTCGGTGCTGTGCTACTGGAAACTGAATTTCCCGGAGGAACCGACCCGAGATATTAATAAAGTTTCATCTAATCTAATCTAATCTAATCTAATCTAATTAAAGGGCTGCTGTAATGTTGGATTTATGTTGTATGACACAGAAGTGTATTACTACGAAAATGTTATGCAATAAACTGTTTCATCAGTTGGAATAAATTAAATGGCTATGTTTGATTTTTGGAAAAGTTAAATAGTAACTTAAAACAATTTGCATGGATAATTGTGAGTAGGATATATGTAAACAAGTAAGTTAGAGTAACTCAACTAATGTAATTTGTCAACTCAATATTACCAGAAAATCTGAATTAATATTAGGTTGCTTAAACTTAATTATGCTTTTAGAGGTCAAAGTAAATCATGTTGGTTTGTTGAACCAGTTGAGTTAGCCAAACCTAAAAATTACTTGCTGGATTTACTTAATAATATGCAAAATTTGTAACTTAAAAAGCTAAGTGGAAATTGTTACCTCAATTTTTTTAAGTTGAGCCAACAAAACATTTTTTAGAGTGTAGTATTCTATGAGTAGTGCTATCCACACATTAAGATACAGTGTGTGGTATAAACACATATGTGGTCACTACCCAACTTGTCTTAGAGCACCATCATCTGGGAAAAATCTATCCAGTGCCATGATTTATGGCTAAATATCTGTAGTGCCATCAGATTCAGCTCTACTGTGTGTTTATTAATATGCAGCAAATCTTACCATGCTTACATGTTAAACTAAAATGGTAAACAGGTTAACATTAAACTTGCTTTACATCAGATGCTAATATTCTCAACACAGTTACATGGCGTAATTACAAATGCCTATAGAGTCTTAGTCTGCTAACTTAATGTGAATAGATCATTGTATCTTGGCCCAATGCAACAAGATCAATCAATGATGAATGGCTTAATACCTGCACTCCATCCCAAAATGAAAACAAATGAATATTGGGAAGATGGAGAGTAAGAAAAAATGTAAGCGATGCTAAGTGGGACATAGGAAAAAGAGAAGAAGCGGTGCGGGGGAGGATGGATAAAGAAAGGAGGACAGGGGAAGACTGAGGTGGGAGGGAGGTCTAGCAGCAGCAGGCTGTAGGAATGTTTCACATGCCTGTCCTCTGCATGACCTCGCCTCCCTGGAGTGTGGGAGATACTGGGAGTAATTAGCCTCTTTTAACATTGGAGCTGTGCTGCCTCTCTGCCTCAATGGGGTTAGCAGTGGCATTGAAGGAGATCAAGTGTATTTATATTTTAAAAAATAGCTTTGGCTTCCTGCTTTGGCACCACACGCTGTAGCACTCTGTGCCTTTCCAGTGGATAGACACAGACAACTACATATGCAGATTCTTTTGTGTCTTTTTTTTTTAGGTTATTCCAGTCATTTCCAGTTGAAAAATGCTGTAAATTACTTCCATTATCTTGAAGTGGAACAGATTTCCTTCCCCCACCCACTAACCCATCTTACAGCTGACCTACTTTATCTTCTGGTAGATTTAATTATGAATTCTTCTAACTGGAAATACTTCTCACTTAGAGTCAAGGATCAAGAATTAAACCAGACATGAATTAAGAGAAACGGAGCCTGGGAAGTATTGATTTTGTAAAAGGCCACATGGTTTTAATCATGGAATGCCAATACCAGTGTTATCACATTTACTTTGATGCCCTTTATTTAAAACAGATGGGTTTCTCTTTTTAACTCTTTACCCCTTTAAAGCCTACTAGTAGTAACTGCTGAAGCGCTTTTCTGAACTGAGCAGTTCCTGTCATATTTTAGGCCTGCTTATAGAACAAAATGACTGGCTGTGAATCAGACGTTAGTGAGTGTGGTCTCTACCTATTCTAATGGTTGTCAAACCATGTCTTTATTGAGGGGTCAAAACTTGTAACTAAGGAGGTTGTCAAATATCATCTTTATTCGGGAAACAGTTCAAATCATGAAGCTGAAAAGCGTGTGCACAATTCTGAAAAAACAAGTAGAAGGCCACTGGCATTTAAATAATAATCAGCTACTTATTGTCTCCATAAAGGTGAGTCGGCAGTTTAACCTCCAAACAAAGTCAGCGGCTGTGTTGACTCTGGCACAAAATCTGATGTATTCAAGGCTAATCAGCTACATTGTTGGTTTGAAAACACATTTGCCTACCTGTCCTCTGTAGCTTGCATGTTGTCCCCATGTTTGCTTGGGTTCTTTCCAGATACTCTGGCTTCCTCCCAGAGTCCAAAGACATGCAGTTAGTGAGGTTAGGCTAATTGGTGATTCTAAATTGCCTATAGGTGTGAATGTGAGTTTGAATGGTTGTCTGTCTCTATGTGTTAGGCCTGCGTCAGATTGGCATCTTGTCCAGGGTGCACCCCCCTCCTCACGCTATGGTAGCTGGGATAGGCTCCAGCACCCCGTGACCCTGATAAGGATAAGCAGAAGAGAAGGGACGGATGGCTGAAACTGCTAGATGGTTGGTACAGTGTAGTGGTGATGTCTTCTGGCTCTAAACATTTACATTTAAATAACACTACGCATAATTTCAATAATACTTATACTTCTGACATCCTATCCTCACTGATGCTCACGAGCATCTTGGGAAGTGACTAAAAGAATGAGCTCCTGGAAATGAACTTACTCTGAAGAGTGGCTGGGCTCTCCCTTAAGTTGAGGAGCTCAGTCATTTGGGTGGGACTCCGAGCAGAGTCTCTACTCCTTCATAACAAAAGGAGCCAGTTGCCAGATTAATTAGAATACCTCCCAGGTCAGGTGTTTTAGGCCTGTTCTACAAGCAGGAGGCCTGTGCAAACTCAGGACATCCTGGAGAGGTGGCTGGGCAGAGGGAGTTCTCTCTAGGCGTCTCTGCTTCGACTGTTACCCTCACGATCCAGATAAGCGATGGATGAATGGATGGATGGAAATATAAAAACGTAAAACTACGGCACCATGGTAGTAACAATGTTGTTACTATCTTACATTTCCTTTCAAAAAGCATTACATTTGATAACATTGTAATAACATTACCCCAGCTTTAGCATAAAGTCACAGTTATGGTTGTTTAATACACTATATTTATGTTGTTTTACGATGGTGGAGTGGTTAGCACATTTGCTTGGCAAGCAAAAGATTGCTTTTTTGATTCAGGCCAGACACATAAAGCCTCTTTGGGGTTGTGAAAGTAAAACTGTCAAATCAAACATTCAGAGCTACCCTTGTAGCAAGGGAACAGCCAAAAGTAGCTTTTCTTTAATATCGATTCAATGTGGCAGAAAAGTCTCTGAATGGCTCGGTGATCATACAGCTGCAGTGTAATACTGTCACTATGTAAGCAGTTGCAAATTATGACAGACGCAACATTAGCATAACATAACTGAAGGAACACAGTAACTTTTTTTCTGTCTAAAGTCTCAGTTATTCAAACTTACATATAAATAAAAGAAATAAGACAGAAAGAAAGTACACTGTCAGTGCTTCCACACTGTAGTAATTGTTATATATTAGTCTTATTTACAAGCAAAAGCTCTGTGGTTTGAGACTGGGAGAAGATACAAATCTAGTTTCACGAAATCCCAAGCTGGACAAATGGAAGGGTTGCATCAGAAAGGGCAACCGGAGTAAATCTGTGACAAAACCTATGCAGCCAAAAGTACCTTATCTCAGTATCCTGTGAGCAAAATTATTGTATGTGCGGGCAAATTTTAAGAACATTTTTAGACTCTACTGATTTACATTTTTGGAAAACTCTGTGAACCAAATATTTTATCAGCACTTTCTTTTGCTCGTTGTATAAAAAACTACCATTGCATTATTTTGATGATCAATAAAAACATGAGGATTTAGGCTCAAGTTCTTGTTATTAGATTCATATTTTTCCCTATGTGGTCCTGTGAAACATATTTGCAAAGTAATAATTCTTTCTAATCCCAAGAAATTATATGCATTAACAGCTAAGTTACTAGAGGAGTCTGTTAGAGCAAGTAAACCCTAAGTTGACTCTGACCTGAAATCAAGATGAAGAAATAAGCTCCCTCTTCAAGCACACACGCACTGGATTTTTAACAGAAGAAAAGCTGATATCGTTTTTCATAAGTAAAAAGCAGAAATAGTTGCAAAACCACAGGTATTCTCCCTCAAAAATTTACTATACTAAATACTCTTACAGCACATAAAAACTATGATTTATAATCAACAAGCCATCATAAACATCAAATTCGTGTTTCAAAACCATCTTAACTGAGCTGTATATTAGAGTTTAATAATACCTATTTTAACTGTAGTAAATATTCTAAACTTACCATGAATTTTCCTCTACAAGATTTCTCAGTTAGTCCATTTATTCCTTTTCAGCTCTTCCTGTTCTTATTTCTTATTTTTCAAGCATAAAGCTTAAAGTCAAATCTTCTGTGAGACATTACGAAGAGACACTTTTGCCATTGAAGACTAAACTTTCTTACGTGGTCAATCAAACTTGGAGTGAGTCATGTATGAACTCAAAAGGCTGCTTTACTGTTTTTCATTTTTCAAATTCTTCACACTTGTCAAATATAAACAGTTGCGATTTGTTGTTGTTTTTTTGATGGCATCCACATGTGTCAGGTGTTGGGACAGGCCTGCCTGTGAGCCAATTTTACACAGGTACCAGTTTTTTTCTTATTAGCATGACTTAGTTTTCCAGCCTTTTGTGGGCCCAATCCCATCTTTTTTCAAAATTAGCTATTATTTTTCACAAGCAGTAAAATCTCTGTTTTTTCATGTTTTCAATTGCTTTGTGGGGTTTGCAAATCACTGCATTCTGTTTTTATTTACATTTTACACAGTACCCAACTTTTTAGAAATTGGGGATGAAAAAGATTTTTCAAAAATAAGGACAGTCTAATTTATAAGGTTGATGGACAAGATTTCTAGGGTTAAAAAGCAAAGCCAATACTGCCTTAAACTTCTATTCTTTTTAAAGAGCAGGAGTTGAGTAACTCCTTTGGCTGCAAAATGACTTCCTGTTGTGTACAAGTCTGTGGAAAAACGGTCCTTGACTCCATCTCTTTTTGACCTCAGTAAACACTTTCGGGTGAACTCTGTGGGCTCAATTACTAGTTTCCAGTTGGCTGGAGCCAGCAGTCTCGTTTCACTGCAGGCTAATGTCAATGCACATGTTGTCGTCTGTGGCTAGTTGCAGGTGGTGTTGTAACATCTTGGAAAACAACAAATAACTGGTTTTGTACATTCAGAAATTATGAATAGTCAGTCCAACCTACTACTTCTGTTACCCACTATTGGGCTTTGGACTAGTCAGCTAGTCACCCACAAGTTCCTCCATCACTGCGTTTTTAAACCACACATCACAAGCACGAGTTGGATATAACCAAGGAACAGTGCACACTTGTTGGCTATTGATTTGTCAATCACATGGTAAAGCAAGCTCTGCTTTAACCTCTTCTTTAGCTCTAATAGTGACCATATTTGTAAAATGAGCTTTATGTTCTATTAATTTATTGACACTAACAGAGGAGACCATAAACTCAAGGGGCTGCTTTCCTGTAAACTTCAATCAGAGTTTCTTTAGCAACCATGGAAGTCATCCTCCTGCTGTCCATTGGAAAAATGGAGGTTTAAGGTAAGAGTGTACATTCCCTGTGAAAGAAGCATAGTAAGAAATCAAGTGAATTAATGTAGTTGTTTTTAATGAGAAAGAAGGCTTTAAAATACGTAATTAATATGGAACAAGGGTTGAAATGTAACGACTTAATTACACTGCTGTGCATCCGCTAGATCAAAAACAGGTCAAAGGTGGAGCTGTAGCACTTACTACTACTACAACTACTACTACTAATAATAAAAATAAAAATAATAATAAAAATAATAATAATAATAATAATTATTATTATTATTATTATTATTATTATTTCAAACTTTTTAACATTCTATGAATGCTGCTTGCTAGCTAAGATATTACAGACAAAAATCAATAAGGATATAAGAATAGAAAAATGTCTGTGTGATTTAACACAGAATACTTCAATACTTCAGCCAACTTCAACAGGATTGTTCCTACTGATGCTGTTGAATTTATGGTGTTTTATGTGAAATTCTCTCTTTTTTTTATTTATTACATATAATGTGTAGTTGTCATCAATAAGGGTGCTGATTGGTGGATTTTTTTTTTAACTTTCTGACTTGCTGTCTCCTTCTAAATCCAGTCTCTATGATAAGCTATAACCTAACTATGGTAACTTCAGCTCCATAGCAGGGACATGAATACATATTGTCAGCTATCTCAAGCACTATCAAGACAAACCTTGATTCTTACTGGTCTCCAAAGTCTTCAGACTGATGATGAATTTCCAAGTTTCCCCACAATAATCAAGGGATTCTTTTTTGTATTCACTGATTTTTAAAAAACAAACAAAAAACATGTAGTAAACGTGAGTCTTTTCCCCCTTTTTTTCTGCTGCCTATTTCACCGTAAGAAATTACAATGTGTGACTCAACAAATTTTTGTAGTAAATTATCCTAAAAAAGCTGTTAACATGTTAAAATAGCACATGTATCACAGGCTCACAGTCACCACAGGATGTATCACAGCTTCTTTTATGTGGTGCTGCATCATATGAATTCTTTGTAAGGCTGACAGATGAGTATATGTAAAAAAAAAAAAAAATTCCACTTCTGAATACATAATAGTAAATATTTCATACATCTGTGCCTTGTGTTGGCACTCAGCTGATTCTAATTAAATTTTAAAGACAGAAACAGTGATGTGAGGTGGGTCATTGTATTGCATCGTTAGTAATGTAGGTGAATGTTTTATGGCTCTTCTCTGTAATGGATCAGCTTTGATACTTTTACTGTCCATTCTGAGCCAGTGAAGTCCTGTATCAATGGTGGCAAACTTTTCATTTTAACTCTCTGAAGTTAGCTTCTGAAAGGTTTCTTGACTGAGGTAGACTGCTTTTATGTTTTCCACCCAGTACGGATACTTTTACTCGAGTAAAGGACCTCAGTGCTTGTTTCCACCTCTGCTGGTGATGTCAGACAGCGGCTGGGTCATGTGAAGGGCAGCAGCGGAGGAGGAGGTTCACGGAGAGTTCACCCGCATACATTAGGTAACACCATCGGTCGCTGTGACATAACTAGTATGAAGCAGGTTGAATTGAGACATTTGTCAATAAAGAAGAGATAAGTGGAAGAAGTTCTGCAACAAACTTTGTTATGCAAAGCAGCCTGAATGCGCTTTACCGATGCTCTCTGATGGAGGACTACAGCCCGCTGGCTGCGCATCAACATGCAGTTTGTGACCATCTGTGGGAAATATAGGTTTGTTCCTGCGCCCCTCAGAACATAACGCAGACATGCTTCACTGTTAACACAGTTTGCATCAAGTGGGTTTTAAACTACTTCGGTGCAGAGAGAAATTACCCTCTCTGAAGGATTTTCCTATGCGGACGACATTCCCATACGGACTTCACGGAGACTCACGACAGATCATGTTCGACTATATGGAGTTTCAAGTTTTCGGACCGGGAGAAATCGTAGACTTCTACAGCACTTCCAGTCCTTCTTGCATGTTGCAGGAGCAAGACCCGGATTTGGCAGCGTTTTTCCCCGAGCTGATCGAGTCCGACTGGCAGGAGCACCGGTACTCGCAATGTAGGTGAAACTGAGGATGGGTGATGTTGTGGTGCGCAGAATGATTCCAATTTGTTCTGGTGTCCAGTGAAAAAAATATAAATTCAATTCAGATCAGTTCACTTTTATTTGTATAGCGCCAAATGCCTCGAGGCGCTTAATCCTGTGAAGAGAAATCACTTGAGCCAGGCCATGTGATTTTACTGACATTATTTCACCCAGAATGAGAAACACCCACCTTTACCTCCATCTGTGCAGGATATCCTCCACCTCAAACCTCAAAAGGTTCTCAAAACGAATTTATATAAAGTGAGTTGCTTACCAGTTTTACCAGAATTTATAAAGCATCAAATCTGAAAATGCTAACTGTAAAAACTTCAATTAAATATTTAAACAAACGGGGGAATTAAAGGTAGAGTTAAAAAAAAACAAAAAAAACCAAAGAAACATGTATACAGGTATTAAAGGATGAAATAGTGTTTCTTATTACATAGACATGGAATGTAATTGTTTAAAAAGCTGGTTATAATGCACTTTAATACCTGAACAAACTGGTGCAAGACTGTGAAGTTTAAATGCAGTACAGACACTGGAAGTAAACCAGTGCAAGGATAGTTTTCTCTTAATTCATGACCTCAGTATTGTATTCCTGTTTATTTAAGCATGTGAATCAAATGTGCATTTAGCTTTTTATTAAGATTTTTCTACTTTTGAATCATGAAATTGTGATTTGATTGTGTTTGCAAAGGGATGCATTTATATAACACTTTACTAAATTCGTACTTTAAACTAATATCCACAATAACATACCTGTACAAACATAATGGACTTTATAAACTTTAAGCACCTTATCCTTCTAGGATCAACACACACACCTTCAAAGTAAAGCCCAAGGACGATTTGAACCCAGAACCTTCTTGCTGGTATTAACCACTGCACTGACTATGATGGAACTGCGCTTCATCATACTTGTATGAACCACTATTAAATGGTCACCTGCTGCCTTTTAATATTTAAAGGCTGAGATAAAATGAAGCGTTATCTATTCTACGTTCTTGTGCTCTGTATCTAAATGCTTTGATGCTTTCCGGGAGCCTCTTTTCTGTTAATAGATAAAGGATGTGAGAAGAAAGTGAAAACAGACTACTGAGCACATGGCAGCTCATGTCTGTGTGGTCGTCTTGGTCTGTGTTTGGGTCTGTCCAGGGACGGTCAGTTTGGGGTCACCCCGGGTTCACCGGACGGTCACCGGCTCAAGAGGTCAGAGGAGATTCAGACTGTTGCCAAAAGTGGAAGTGGCATTTTTAGTGGAATAAAGCATCAGTACAGCAATTAAAAAATATAAAGTGTCAGTAGTTAAAGTACTCGTCCTGCAGTACAACCTGGAATCTAGGAAATCCTGGAAACTAGGCAAGAAAAACTATTAGACTTTAGATATTTTGCTCCTACTAATCAGGTTTGGGTTTTTATTCCCCCTCCCACAAATAATAATAATAATATTATTTTGGTAATAGAACATACATTCCCATGTTAGTAATGGGGACAAAACATACATAAATGGATTTTACAAAAACAAAATAAAACTATGTAACATTTCATTTTTTAGTGTAATCAATGAAGTGCTCGGGAGTACATTAATCTGCACATATGCTCATAAGATATTTGCTCATATGATGGTAAATATCTGTTGTTTTAGTCACTTGTGCCAAGCAAAACTGCCACAATGTTGCTGTTTCCAACTTCTTAAATTGATCTATATGACAGAAAATAAAATATTGTTGTGTAATAAACTGAGCTCTGAGAAGTTATGATGACCACATTTGATCTGTTTCTGACACTTAATTCGATAATCAAGAAAATAATTGTTGTAGATCAGAAATAACTTTGAATTAACCTGATAATTATTATCATTACTGATAAATCTGCAGACCATTTTCTCTTGAAAGAAATGGTCATCATTTTTTTCTTTTTTGACATCTTCAGATGTTACAATAATTTCACAATAAGAAAAGAAAAAAATCACTAAATATATCTGTAAATATGAATCTGTAAATGTAGTTTTTATTTGTCATGATTTAAATAGCTTAGCCGATTGTAGCAAGCTAAAAAATTAGAAAAATAGCAAGTTCCTTTATCGAAGGTTGGAGGTTGCATAATAGGCAACTGAGGTTATTCACAAAAATAAGGGGTGAATCCCTGCTTATAGTATCACTAATAAATAACCCAACAGGTATCAAGCAGCATGTGGCCTTAATAATTAAGCTTTACTAGTTTTTAATACCAAGTCAAGCATTTGTTATTTTATTCAGCTACATGTTGCAGCTCCTGCCTTACTGTAAACCAGAATCAAAGGCTTTTAAACTTATCTCTGCCTCCAAAATCTTTCACAGTTTTTCTAGATTTATTGTTTGACTCAAACAGTGCATTGTGGTATACATCAAACAGCACCATCTAAATTGGGATGGGGGCAACCCTCTTTCCCCTACCAAATCACTTACACCGCCCTGCCACACACACTTTCTGTTTCTCCGTCCTCCCTCTCATCAGTCAGTTGGGCTTGTGGCATGCTCCTGCATTGTTTTGGATCTGGGGAGCAATCGGCCTGATGGGGGTGTCCTAGTTTGACCCGCCGATTCCAGGTTCAACCAGAGGCCACGGATTCAAGGGGATGGATATGAACAATTTTTCTCGTTTTGTCCCCTTTTCAAAACAGCTTTCTTGGTTTTGTGTCAGGGCTGGAGCAGCAGAGGTGATCAGAGAGCCAGCAGGGAGGCTGAACGAGCCCCCCAGGCCGGACAAAGTATCTTCTTGGAAATGGCTTTAAAGTGGGAGTGTTGAGTGCTGTGGTGGATGTGAAGTGAAACGTTGAGTGGAAAAAATGCTGTGCTACAGTAGCCCACCACAAGTGGAAAGAGAGATGTGATACATGCCTGTTTAATTTTATTTGTGTAAACTGAGCGTTGTGTTTGAAGTAGTGGGGCTGTACAGGATCATGCCATAATCTGCCACAGAAAAGAGAAAATAAAGATAAGCTATAAAGGCAGATAAGATTAGTCTACGTTTGGCTCAGTGAAGGAATCACAAGGTGATTTCCTTAAAAAGTTGATTGCCTGTCCAATTCAGGTCCGATCGGCCAGGATCCCTGCCTGAATATATGTATAACCATTTAATACAACTATCACTGGTCAGTCTATCCTATTTTCACAACTAAAAATTAACAGAAAGTGCTTTGTATATTTGGAAACAATAAAGCTTTTTCTGTTCCTTCGTTGTTTTGAGTAGACAGGCCGGAGACTTTGTGTTACAGACACTGACTTCAGCGTTTTATCAAAAAATATTAAACCTTCAGAGTTTTCTAGGATTTGAAATCAGTAACTTAACAGGATAACATTGTCAGACGGGCCACAATAAATAAAAATGCACTGGCATGAACTGCAGGTTACATCACCGCTATAATTTCATTGGTCATAAATGTGCCATAATTTGCCATATCTCTTTCACTGTTATTCTTCTATGTGTCCTGTTAGTGAATGTTGAATGAAAACCGAATATTCTTGAAACCTTATTGTTATAAAACTCTTGTGAAGCATGCAAGCAGTCCATTCTATAACCTCTACATTTTAAGACAATCTGTCTTTTGCATTTTTGAGCTCTGTTTCCTTCATCGTGTCAGAAATGGTTCATCAGTAATTTTCAACTTATCAATACATGATTGTATTTTTACTTGTTAGGTCTGCTTTGAGAAAAAATGTAGAATGCTTTGCAGATAAAAAGTCTAAAGTACATTTCATGTATGATTATAAGTAATTGTTTTTGTTACTGCTTGTTTTGTTGACAGGCTTCTCGCTGTATGTATTAGACAAATATAACATATCGCTTACCAAGTAAATAATTTCATTTTAAAAACTGTGCAAGGCAACAACTTATGTTACAAAATGAATAAAAGCTTCATCTATAATGAGTCATTTTTTATGTTCTGACTCCTCGTTGCAGCTTCAGCTATTTCAGCTTCAGTATTTAAATGATGCGTTGAGTTTGATATCCATTTGAATAAATTTAATTGTCGCAGTTTCATTCTCACTGAGATGTTTGTTTGATTTAATATAATGTTGTGTGTTTTTCAGCGGTGGAAAGTCAGAGTTCCAGCTCCAGCTTCAGCTCGGACGACCTGTTTACCCGTCCTGCCTCACCACCTCCACCTCCGCGCACTTACAAGCCCTGTTTTGTGTGTCAGGATAAGTCCTCGGGCTACCACTATGGAGTCAGCGCCTGCGAGGGCTGCAAGGTAACACGTCAGGCCTGTGGTCTGCTTTACAATGCCCCCTCTGTTAAGCTTAGATGAAATCCCAGACTTGGTCTTTTAAAAGTAAGTCCCTGTGTCATGCTTGTATTTACAAGATGGTTTTAGTTTTTCCTACTAATCTCCTAAACAGGTAAACAAACGCAACGAATACCTTCTTAATATGTGAGATGTGACAATCTCATATCTTTTCATTTTTTTCCTGTATAAATTCACACAAATTTTAACCTAAATCAGTTCAGATTAGATGAACCACTGGATAGACAGACACAGTATTTTGTCTTTTTTTCTTAATCCATTTTCCTTTTCTTCTTTTTTTTTTGAAGAACAAACAAATCAAACGAGTCAATTGAACTCCTTGTTTGAGATAAATATCTTAAATACATTTATAAAGGCTAAATATTTACTCTTTAGGTATAAAGGAGGAGTAAATTTAGGAGTAAATTAATCTTTCTTTGTCTGTCTTTAAAGTCCACACAGTCCTGTTTTCACATTGTAGCAACTTAATAGCTTAATTAATTAACATTTATCATTCATTCATTGTCCCGGTGTCCCTGCAGGGCTTCTTCCGCCGCAGCGTGCAGAAAAACATGGTGTATACCTGTCACCGCGACAGGAACTGTATCATTAACAAGATCACCAGGAACCGCTGTCAGTACTGTCGGCTGCAGAGGTGTTTTGCTGTGGGAATGTCTAAGGAGTGTAAGTGTCAGATCCTCTCTGATTCACAGCAGGCCTCATGGGATTTAGAGTCAAAATTAAACTTTTCTTGTAAAATGATTCATCTGCTGGTTACAAACATGACTAAAAGGTCAGT
Organism: Etia nguti; assembly: GCA_015106755.1. NCBI lineage: Eukaryota > Metazoa > Chordata > Actinopteri > Cichliformes > Cichlidae > Etia > Etia nguti. Next base: position 12,896 of record VUQG01014918.1, read on the forward strand.
GTAGTCATGTTGTCAATTTGAATGACCAACTCAAGTTTATCAGGTTTGTTTTTGTACCAGGACGTTTCATAAGAATCTTTAAGCTAACCTAAACTGGCTGCAGTTTTGTGGCATTTTTTAACTAATTTAATTTTTCAATGGTTTTCTCCAGGCACTAGTGCAGCCCTACTTCTTTTCATTTGATATCACAAAAGCATGTAAAGAGCTGGTCAGTTTGTGAGTGTGGTTTACTCGTTTGTTGGCTTGATATTACTGATAAACTGAAGTTATTTGTGTCAAGTTTTACATAATACTTGTGTTCTGGGTTTGTGGTTTTGTTGGGATAACGAACTGTTCAAAAATTTGATATAAGGAAACTGCATATTTGAGAACTGGATACAACTGTGTAACCTTAGACAAATAGTGCAGTACAAAAGAAACTCTCTCCATCCAACAACCTATTTTCTCACCAGCTTATCTAACTCTGGGTCATGGAGCGGGAGGCTTTAGCCTATCGCAGCTGACTTTAAGCGAGAAATCACCCCTCTCAAGTTTAAATGGTTTCATCTTACTGAGATGCTCTGATAAAAACCGTCACATAAGCGGCCTATTTATTACTGTAAAATCAGAGCAACCAGCTATGTATTGAAGTTTTAATGCAATTTGTTATTACATATATGGTGGTAAATATGCACAAAAGAAGGAACACATTGTTTCCCATAAAAGGTGCCTGCTATTAAAACTAGATTATTACATGTACATTAAAAATGTCCTATTTCTGTCGATATTAAAGAAATAATAATATAAAAAAACAAAATGTGCAGGAAAATGCTCCTCTCATTGATCTGTGGTAATCTATGTTCAAGAAGGTCTTTTTTCAGAAAAATTTTAAGCTAAAGTGGAAGAAAAAGAAATTAAACTGCTTTTGACAATTCAAAATAACAAATACTGCAAGAATCATTTAAGAACTGTTGTAATATATTGTCTGTCAGCATATATAGATTTCTTTATTGTTTAATTGAAACTGCAATAAACTGGATAGTACTCTAAGACTGAAATTTCATAGTTTCTAGAAAAACAAAAACCAAAAGCATATGTAGGACAAAGGTAATGCATAACTAAATTATAGGTACATAATAAAGGTGTAGCTCAAGAACAGCTGATACACTCTTGAGCTCTCACAGGAAGTTTTAATGCTTTACCACCTTAACAAAAACAAGATTTTCATTTTGTTAGTGGGTTAGCAACTCTTTTTTTTGTGTGGTAACAAGAAAAGTCTTTATTTTAGAATATATAATTAGTTGTAAGTGAGAAAAATGTGTAAATAACCCTTTAACATATGAGTTTCTCTTTTTTTATAAGTTCTCTGTGAAGTACAGCAGCTCTCGGGCACAGGGACTGTACAATAGAAACAAAGGCTCTAATACCCAGCAGTGCAGTGACCTAAATAACTGAGAATGTGTTATGTGGAATGAGCAAAGGGCGGCGACAGGCCGACACTGAAGGATCCACCCATCCACATGTTTTCATTATTGTTTTTCTATGCTCAACCACGTTACATAAACATATCACATGTAGTGGACAGATGGATGCTATGTAACTGCTCTCGGGCCGTTTCAGGCAGCGTGTAACATGATCTCTGTTGGAGTGTTTACACAATGACGGCTGGATGTAGGGCATACACAGGGAGGAGGAAGAGGAGGAGGAGTGGTTGGAGTGAAATGTTGCGTAATCCTGAGCTTTCCTGACATGTGTGTAGCCGTCTGAGGCAGTGGGACACAGAGAAACGTGTTGACACTGTTCCCAAAGTGATTATGAAAAGCTAACCTGGTTGCGCTGCTTTCACGTGCTGCCTGGAATAACACATAAGCTCAGTGATACCTGCTTTCATTCCAGAGTGATTTATACCAGGAAGTAGTTTAAATTATTAAGAAACAAAACTGAAATTCCTGTGAGCTCTATTTAAATCACACGGGGCCACCTGACTTCTAAACATTGTTAAGGCAAAATGGGTTAAAACCACCATTCATATTCTGGTGAATGCAGTTTCCTTAGTCCTGATTAAAGGAACAGTCGTGTTTGGCTGATGGTGAGATCAGGGATCTGCCAAGGAACACTATCTGTTACAGGACTTCCTGGTTTTTTGTTGTTTTATACAGAGATATGTCAGATTACAAGAAAATCTAACATAGAATTTGATGTTTCTTCGCTGAAACTCTGCTTAAGGGATGAAGACAATTTTTTATAAGATATCCCCTCCTTTCATACGACTTATTGATACTTCACAGTACTTGCATGGGTTGTTTATTGTCTATCATGGAGCACTGAGATTTTTTGTGAAAGCTGTTATCCACCAGTGCACTTTACATCCTTGGATCACATTGTGTGCTTTGTCGTTTCCTTGACTAAAACACTGATGCAGCTTTATTTATCAGGCCATTCTTGCTTTGCCTCCAGCTTGCTTACTGACTTACATTAATCAGAAAAGTGTGGGACGTTATTGACTTTGGTCCCAAGACTCTTTACTTCTGTCTGTGCAGAAAGTTCACACTGAATTTAAAAAAATAGTACAGCTCCTGCTTCTGGAGTCAGCTGCAAAATCAGCTAATCTTAAGGATCTGGCCTCACAAAAGGAGTCTGACATGATTTTAAGTGACAATTACCTACACTTGTGTTTCTGGTCAGTTTAGTTTAAAGATGAACATTGTATAGCACATTAATTTTAAACTTCCGTAGGAGTTTAAATGGATTGAGTTATGTTCAACCTAAAGTGCTCGAAGCCTTTAGATGAGGATGGTTGCCTGGCAGAGCTTGCTCCAATTGTGATATAAATCTTTAATTAAAGGATAAATTTAATCACTAAGAACAACTGTTTTCATTTTCACTGATTCTTTGCTCTAGGGCACTAATGAACTGAAAACTATGCTACCAAAATCCCTCCTGTAATATATCAGAGCCACTGGATCACCTCACTGTAGGGGCCGGTTTTCAGGCTGTTTCTTCATTTGCATTGTTGTACGATTCTCCCTGTGTATTTGGCCTCTGACAGAAAACCAAAAAAAACCTTTTTTTTCATATTACACACTTTTTTTGTTCTTTTAAAGGGTTAGTTTATTAACTTGAGCATTTTTAATATGAATGCCTAAAATTAAAGCTTCAGGAAGGTGTTTTGTAACATTAATATTTATTTAAAGAGGGAATAATACCAGTTTAACCATTTTTAAACCACCTCTGGAACTGCTCGAATACCTTATTTGCTAATCATCTTATACTCTGCGTCATCCGTTTCCCCCAGCGGTGAGAAACGACAGAAACAAGAGGAAGGGGAAGAAGGAAGCAGTGAAGATGACCATCATGGAGACGTACGAGCTGACAGCAGAGCTCGGCCTGATCGTGGAGAAAATATGCAGAGCTCATAGAGAGACCTTCCCCTCCCTTTGCCAGCTGGGAAAATACACCACAGTAAGTCCGGACATGAAGCTAACGTTTCAAAACAATAATCTTTACAGAAAGAAGACAACCTGCAAAGAGGAAAAGATCAAAGCTGTGAGGTCTGTCCAGCACTTTATTATGATTTTAATTGACTTGGGTAGACATTGTATGGATGTGTAGATGCAGGAGAATTTGAACTTACACAGCAGAAACTGAAAAGTAAGATTATATATCCCCAAATGTTGATACATTTTACTTATTTTAAATGAAATATGAAAAAATGACTCTTTTTCAAATGTGATCGATGACCTCAGTAAACCCTTTCCTGACGATTTTGGGCTTTTAATCACTATTTTCAAGTTTTAAAACGAGAACAATATTTATTTTTTAAATTATGCTACTGGTAATTATGATAAAGCAGGGTTCATGAGACGGCAAAGCTGCCTTGTGACTGATGAAAATGACAGTATTTTTGTGCAGCTTTCTTCGTCTGGTTTTATTACGTGGAAAAGACTTGAAACCAAATGGTGGCTCCACGGTTGTTATGTCCTCGTTTTATAGTCTGTGACCAAAAGAAAAAAGATGTTGACTATCAGGGCCAGTGACATTTAAATACTAAATATGTGATTATTATTCCCAGACAAAAATGGACAGCATTCAATACTCGCTGCTGCTGAATGCGTGGCTCATGGTCGGTCACTGTTGGATATCGTTAACACTGTCTGTAAAAATACATTCACCAAGGAAAGATCAGCAGAGCTGAGATGACAGACACTTATATTTGCTCAAAACTGATACTTTTCTATACTGTGTACTTGATACATTTCTATACCTTTTTATTATTGGTATGCACAAACTTTATTTAAATTATAACAGTCTTATTGACAACTAAAACTTTAAGCCAATTAAGAATCACAGTTTCACCAAACACGCCTAGTTTTAGGCTGTGGGTTAACAGGAGCACTCAGAGAAAAGCCACCATGCACAACAGACTGCACATGCAGCGCCTTCTTGCTGTGAGGCAACAAGCTAACCTCTGTTCCTCTTTGCGCATACAGAATAAAATTTGTTAGATTGTTTGGTAACATTTGAGAGTCTATTTGGTAACAAAACCAAACAGGCTCTCTCCTGATCACATTTGATGTTGAGGGAAAGGGTGCAAACATGTGCTTTTACTGCTTAGGAACACATATACTGCTTGGCACTCAGAACAGGAGCACATTGTCAACTTATAGTTCATGTCTAACTACCTCTAACATAACTGAGACCAGGAAGGCAGCGCAGAGGGTAACTAACACTGCCCCAAAAATCATTAGCTGTCCTCTGCCAGCTTCTCCTGTCTCAGAAAAACCAGGGCCATCACAGGTGACCCCTCGCATCCCGCCCACCACCTGTTTGACCCACTGCCCTCCAGACAGCACCTCAGGACAGTCAGGTCCCACACCTTCAGACTCACAAACAGCTTCTACGCCTGGGCCATTCGAACTGTAAACAAACACTATTACCCCTTCCACACACACACATACAAACAAACCCCACCCCTGCACACTGCGCTGCACACTAAGTCCGCTGCACTACTTTCAAGCACTTTACAACCTGTCCTGCAATGTATGCTTTCCTCCTGTTGCTGTATACACTCCTTGCCTGTTATTTATTCTTTCTGTCTTACTATTTATACTTTTATTCTATGCACAGTTGTTGCGGAGCACCTACGACTAAAGGCCACTATTGTATTCTAACATATAGCTACTGCCAGTACTTACAGTACATAAAATTTGCTTTTAATGTACCACTATTTCTGAGAATCTATATGCAGTACATTGCTTTGTTTTGCAACATGTACAGTATGTCATATGAGCATTTTTCTTTAGAGTCAAAAGCAGAAGAAAACTGAATATAGGTCCACACTGAAAAGAAAAATATGGCGTGTCTAAACCCCTGGAAGCTCTGGAAACTCTTTTTTAAAGAAATGCTGGTGAAGATGTTGATTTGCACAGATTTAACTGGTTTATTCTTTGTTAGAAGGTAAAGTAAAGGAGGAGGAAAAAATAAAGGAGTGTGTTGTTTATGTAAACATGTCCTTTGAAACAGAAAAAACTGCACATACCATCATGACACGTTCCAGTAAAAATACATGACATTACAAGATCTGAGCTTATGTAATCAGCACTGTTGGCTTTTTACAAAAATGACATTGCATAAATATGGTTTGGCAACATAAGTGAGCGATGCCTGGAAGTATGAGTCAAAACAGGAAACATATAAGGAATGACAAACGTCATAAACATGTTTTTCTGCTCTTTAAAGATTATAAACACAAGATTATATTGATTGAAATAGTACACTGAGGCTGAGATCTAAGACCAACATCCTAACAGTGCAGCAGATAATAGAAAAAAAATCTTTCAAAAGTGGATACTAAATATGGACGTTTGTCCAGAGGGACAAACGTCCAGACTTAAAAATCAATTAGCTTCTTGAATCTGAGCATTTTTAAAATTTCATTTTCATCTTAGAAAACAGCTTTTTGTTAAAAATTTGAACTGCTGGATTTAGATTTTTTTGACTATAAGTTTGTCGGTTTTAATAGTGAATTTATTTAGGGCCTCTTCTTTTAGGTCAAATAAAAGAACTGAGACAACAAGTATGTCACATGTTCTTCCAATGGTTCAATGACAGCTGTAGCTCCACAGTGCTGTGCGGATCGAGGGATTATCCTTTTGCCCCTTTGATAATACTTGTGATGCATACAAATAGCTGAACGCTGGACTGTTTGAGGTCACCGTAAAGCTTTTTTATTGATTCTGATTGTGTAAATAGGTTTGTAAAAGTATGTCAGTATTCAATTCAATTCAATTCAATTTTATTTATATAGCGCCAAATCACAACAACAGTCGCCTCAAGGCGCTTTATATTGTGTAGTAGATCGTACAATAATAGATACAGAGGAAACCCAACAATCATATGACCCCCTATGAGCAAGCACTTTGGCGACAGTGGGAAGGAAAAACTCCCTTTTAACAGGAAGAAACCTCCGGCAGAACCAGGCTCAGGGAGGGGCGGCCATCTGCTGCGACCGGTTGGGGTGAGAG
>VUQG01014920.1:0-13658 GCA_015106755.1 Etia nguti
TAAAATTATGCAAAATTGCAGAATATTTTTAAGGTTATCTGCTATAAAAAGCCAGGCCAGGAAAATCTCCTTCATGTTTTTCTGTGTTTTATTCTCAGTTACACACAAAGACACAAAGACATCTGCTGTGATGCTCCCACCACTGATGAAGTCTCACATGTGTCAATACTGATAAATGATCAGACTTATAATAGTTCTGACTGTCTGAGGCAAAATTGAATAGAATCGGGACCTTGTGAATTGGAATCGAATGGAATATAGAAATCAGTGACGATACCCAGCCCTAGTGAGTAGCCAAGGCCCAACAGAAGTGGATGTAGCTGTGGGTAATAAGAAAAGATGAAAAGAACTAGTGATAATTTTTTTGTTAAGTTAAGGCCTGATCCATCTGAAATTCATAGCCAGTGCTCTGACACGGAGCCATCAACCTTTTTCTGAATGCTGAAAAAGCACAGTGTATCCAGAAAACACATTATATGTCGTGATAAATGCACTGCCCAAGTGTCCCCTGTCCCCACTGCCTTTCAGCGGCAGGCAACAGCAAACAGGTCATCAGAGGAGGCCGATGTGATGATTAAGTTTAACATTGTCTACAATATTACCAAAGAGTGCCAAAGCACTTTAAGCACAAGCACTTTTTCAGTAACTTATCTTTCTTGTAGAACTGTGCTCCAAATAAAGAACTTTGTGTTGACAAGATTGTTAGTTAATCATTTACAAATCAATATTGTTTGTATGGACAGCAATTTTCCCCCCAAAAAAGTGCACATGTAGTGTGCACACCACTGTACTGTGGTGTTAGGTGATGCAGTTGAAAAATTTGGGTGCGCCTAACTTTTGTGCTGGTGTGCCTAAGAAAAAAAGTTAGGCGCACCAGTGCAACCGTGGCAAAAAGTTAGTCTATAGCCCTGCCCTCAGAACATCACTTAGTTAGTACTTAGTTTATATCAGAACAACTCCTAAACTGTTTTTGCTTAGACTCTGCTTCAATCAGCATGACAGACGGTCAGATATTTTGTCTTTACTTTTGATCAGTTCCAATACTGTCTGCATCTCTGAATTTTTCAATAAGCACTTAGGATTGTTTGGACATTAGTCCACTACTGTCGCTGCTGACAAACCTTTTATTCCTCTCTGCACCCTTAGCCTGCACATTAAAAAGAGAAACTATGAAAATAGGACAGTGTCTCTGTGGCAGTTGCAGTCTTACCCATACAGGCAGGGGGTATACAGCTGGATCCTCGAAGATGGCCAGAGACAGATTGACCAGCATGAAGAAGTAGAGGAGTACCTTTAGGGCCCAATGATTATAGAGCATATACAGTCTGAAAACCCACACACAAAGTTGGATATTACATTAACTCACACTCATTATACAATCCGAAGTGCATGCTATAACTTAAAGTCTTCACATCCACATCACAGCCTTTCATTTCACATTAGGGGGAAGTCATTTTATGTCCCTCATAGTTTACTATAGCAGATGGACTAATAAACAAGAGGAAATGTTGCATTTGCTGGGACAATATGTTCTACATGAAAAATCTCCATTCAACAATGTTGATGTAAAGCTGTTATAAAGATTAATATGTTTTTATTAAATGTTAAATATAAATTTATGATACCTTACAGCAGATATACAGAATTAAAAAATACCAACCAGTCCGCACAGGCAAAGAAAGTCATTATAAACAGAGCTAAAAGAAACTGTTCTAGTCTGATATGCTCAAACTGCTGGTCAAAGAGGAGACAGAGGAATGAAACATCTTCCAGGCTGAACAGATGAAACATATGTGTGTACAGAAATCAGCACAACAGAGATGCAGCAGAGACTAACAAAACACTTATAGAATTTAAACGTATTTAAAATGGATGGATGAATATGAAAGTCGCACCTGACAGCCTGAGGTGATGTGTCAAAGTAGATATTTCTGTTGTACTGGGCATCTGACACATAGATGGCAGCCAAGTTAAAATCCTGAAACACACAGAAGGTAATTTAAATGATTTAAATATTACTCTCAATATAAGAAAATCTCCAAAATAAAAGGTATATAGCCTCCTAAGACCCGAACTCTTCCAGAGCATGCATTTTTAATTTCTCTTTGATATTTGGGCATATTAGGGCCCGATGAATGTAAAAACAAAGAATTATCAGATTTTTTTTTTTTTACCTGATTTTTGTTTCTATGAAAAATGAGAGCCACAAATGAGGATATTTGTTTAAAATTTTGATAGAACAGTGGCAGTATAATGTCCTCGTAAGTGGATATCAGGCCCTTGTAGAGCAAAATTGAGTATTTTGGTCTAAATAACCCAAAATGTGATGTCCACATATGTGGACGCAGGGTCCTAGGAGGTTAACTCTGAAAAACAATCATATACTAGATTTGTTTTAATTTTTGATGATTTTTCAGTTATGTATAGTTGTTCATTTTCTTTAATACTCACATTTCCTTTGTCTGTTAGTGGGTTGTTTTTTTTTTTTTTGGTTTTTGGGGCGGCTTGTATGATACATATATAAATGGTATGAGATCAAGTGTAAACCATTATTAAATTATTTGGATCCACAGGCACACTTGCCAATAAATATGACAAGGCACAACATGAATTGCAACAGCCTTACCTAAGCCATTTCTCTGTGTGAGATAGAGCAAGTAAAATCAATTTTGACCATGTGACAAACTGTTGCTATTGATAAGAAATTCTCACCATCCAATCCACACATGCAAAGAAATTACAGCACAGATCCCAATAAATTAAGTTATGTGTAATAATAAGAAATGACATAAAAAGTATTGAACACACAAAGAAAGGGAAGTACAAAAAGGCATGGAAACTCATGACACCAGCTGAATAATATCAGTAAGCAGTCCTGCCACTTGGTGCAAATTGATGTCATCTGGTTCAGTCAAACTGATGACCTATAAAAACATGTCTCATTGAACTCTTTGGATGCCATAATACACACAATGTTTGGAGGTCAAAAGGCATTGCATTCTGCACTGCACTCCTGACAGTGAAGTGTGGATGTGGGAACATCATGGTGTGGGGCTGTTTTTCAGGAAACAGCACTGGCAGCTTCATATAAGTGACGGAAGGATGAATGGGAAAATGTACAGATACTCTTGCTGCCATCTAACTGAATGTTGAAGATTAAACAAGGGTGTATGTTTCAGTAAGAAAATGATCCTAAACACACAGCCACAGAAAATCTCAATTGATTGGCCTGGCCAATCTGACCTGAATCCAAATGAAAATCACAGAAGGGGCCCACAGAACCTTCAGGATTTGAACACTACTTGGAAGAATGGGCCAAAATCACACCTGCGCAATGCACACGACTAGTTTCTCCATACAGGGGACCTCTTGAAGTTGTCACAACCAACAAAGGCAAATGTTAGTATGCATGTACATTTTCCCCTCTCATTAGTACACATAATTTATGGTTAGGTTTCTTTATATGTTTAGACTGGACGGGTTGTTGTTGGCATCTGGTGAGAATTTGACGTCAACAGCACCTTTAGAAATACATTTACTTAGAAAATTGGTGGCACGTTCAATACTTATTTTACCCACTTTAATTATCAGCAGCTTCACCTAAAGATTGAGGAAATGAAAACAACTTGTTGAAGCCCAGACCCAGGGTCAGCAGTGACCTGCTAGACAGAGCCTCAGTGATGGATCCTTGGTTCAGGGCCAATATACATACCAAGCACCAAAAGACTGGTGCACTTAAACACAAAACTGTGTTAGAGGTCAAGTCTCTGCTGTCTGTTTAATTGGTGACCACTGTGCATGACCCTGAAGGCTAGCAAACAATAGTGCCACTGGTAAGAAATCACTGGCAAGCAAGTCCTGAGCTGTGACGAGAGTTTTAAGGTGATTTACAGTGAGTTAATATAGAATGCAATTCACTCAAATAGTGGAAGGAACATATAGATTGTTTGTTTCAAGCACTGAACCATCTGGCAATTATTGTTTTTCATCAGTCGTCCAAAGCTATCGAATAAAGTCTATTTTACCCTGCATGTCAATGATTCACTTAATGCACAATAAATCTATTTTTAACAGAGAACTAACTAGGGAAGTTGGAAGCTGTATACTAAAGATCATAAAGCGAACAAAGACATTTCTGAGGCTTAAAGGACAAGAGTCCAACAGTTTATTGCACTCGTGGAATCATTTGCACGTTCTCCAGGCCATCCGCCGACAGAAAACCTGCACAATCACAGTAAAACACTCGTAGTTGTGGAGCATCAGCTGTGTCTTACCTCTTTGCTTTTTGCTGTATTCCCTGTGTTTGAAATTCCTTTTCTTGCAGACGCTTCGGGAATGTTTTCATTCTTCTCTGGTTCAGACATCTCTCAACACGACCGACGCAAAACGTCCCAAAGTGTTTCTTAAAGTTTTTTAACGACTCTCGAAATGTCTCCAAACTTTCACTAATAGGTCCTCGGCGTTTCAAAGTGGTCAAAAAAAGAAAAACATACATCCAAACTTAGTTTAAGTTTTTGTTGTAAACGTCACATAAAGCGTTATCCACGAGATCCGCATCAGATGATTTCTTTCCAGTGGCATAAAAATGACAACAGCTTGACATCCATCTCAGCCTACTGATCTGGTCCGAGCCGCTTCATGTCTTGCTCTAATAAACCACGACTCTTGCTGACTTCACGGACCAGCGGAATGAATAAAGAGGGAAAAAATACAGTGATGTGTAAAACAGGCTTATGACCATTAAACAAAGCAACAGCAAACGATCTCATATTCCCTCATGACAAAGTTGAAAATAGCGAGCAAGTCCTATAACAGACTTACAAAAACGCAAAATGTTACGTTTTAACCCGATTTAGAGTAGTTGAGTAAATGCCTCAATGAAAATCGACAATAAATGCATAAAAGGTTAAATAATTTTTTTAACTTTGAATAAATAAGTAAAAGGAAAGAGCTTATTTTCGTAGTGTTGTTGCTACATGTCATTGTTATATGTCCCTTCTTTTACTCTTGTCCAATTAGCCTTTAAAAAATTTTTAATTTTATTTTCATTTCTCATTTTATCCTTACTTATTCCTTTGTAGTGGTTTCTATAAAATAATTATTTTGGTGTTCTTTTTTCTTTTATGCCCACCGTTTTCACTGTTGAACTCGTATTATTATGCTGTTGTGTTTTTCAGACATTACTCGGAGACAGTAAAAGCACCACGTGGTATCATGTGACTCAGCACGATAACGGAAACTGGGAGAGAGAGGCATTTAAAATAGTGGGAAAATTAGGGGAACACAGAAATACGAGTTTTTGCATTATTGTAGGGTCGTTACCCTACAATATGACGTGCCTTGAAGCGACTGTTGTTGTCATTTGCCACTGTATAAATGAAATTGAATTTACCCATCTAGCCCGTTTGCTGATGTTACGTTTAGTAAACCACATAACAAAAATACTTGTCCTTGGTATATTGAACTTACTTTGTAGCGCAAGATCCTGGTAGTCTTGTAAAAGGGGCAGCAAACACATGGAAAGTGGCCCTTGTGGCTACTGGTACATATGTTTCTGGTACAAAATTGCTGGAGTCAGTAACAAGGTTGGGGGCTTTTTTGGTTGTTTTTGTTTTTATTTTGATTGTTTGTTTGATTTTTTTTTTTAAACCGCATCAACAAAAAATCTATGTATATTTGTATTTATGGGGTTTTTTAAATATAATTTCCACACTTGCCTTGTGGGCAGTCTTTTATCATTAAATCTTGGGTCCTCTACCAGAGGCCTGGGAAATAGAGGGTCCTGCACAGTATCTTTGCTGTTCCTAGGACTGCACTTTTGCACTGTCACTATAGCCTTCTTCCCCTGCTGTTGGTTCCCCATCACTAGTTTGTCCATCTGTATCTGGAAGCAGCTGATCAAAAGTTTAGGACCACATGCCTTTAAAAGGCCAAATCTGTGCAAAAATGTGGATTTGTTGTCATTTTTATGTCAGGTAGTCACACTGTCATGACGTTTGATGGCAAAAGCAAAAAAAACATTCCCTTTTTAAACATGGTCGGGTTGTTGAACTGCATAAGCAGGGTCTCTCGCAGCACGCCATTGCTGCTGAGGTGGGACGCAGTAAGACAGTCATTTGGAATTATTTAAATGATCCTGAGGGTTATGGAACAAAAGAGTCTAGTGGAAGACCCAAAATAATTTCACCAGCACTGAGCCGGAGAGGGAGAGAGAGAGATTATTTTCACAAAGATGAGAGATTTATTGGAGTGTTAATCATAGGGTGTTGTAGTTTGTTGTTGTTTTGGTTTATGAGCTTAACTTGTTTTATGTGTGTATTGTATATGAGTGTATACTTGTATATAGTTTTGTCGAATTCTGAATATTGATTTATAAACAATGGAATTTGAAATAAGTGGGTAGGAACAGAAAAAGTGTAAACTTCATCCTACTCCTTTTTGAGCATAAACATTGTGTAGACACATAGATATTCATGAAAACTTGATGTTTTTAGGTTTTTCTTTTCTCTTGGTAATTTAGTTATATTTACATGTTCTTGTCCAGGTCCAGCAGCCTAAGTAGAGAGGCCCAGACGTCCCTCTCCCCAGCCACCTCCTCTAGCTTATCCAGGCGAACACCAAGGCATTCCCAGGCCATCTGAGAGATATAATCTCTCCAGCGTGTCCTGAATCTTCCCCCAGGCCTCCTTCCAGTGCAGCATCTCGGTGGGAACAGCTCACGCAAGTGAAACACTAATCAGATGCCCGAACTACCTCAAATGGCTTCTTTCAACATGAAGAAGTAGCCGCTCTACTCTGAGCCCCTCTCAAATGACTGAACTCCTCACCCTTTTCTAAGAGAGAGGCCAGAAAGGTTATTTTTGCTGCTTGTATCTATGATCTCGTTTTTTCAGTCACTACTAGAGCTCATAACCGTAGGTGAGGGAAATGACGTAGATCGACCAGTAAATTGATAGCTTCCCCTTTATGCTCATCTCTCTCTTCACTATCACAAAACGATACAGCATCCACATCCCTGCAGATAGTGCACCAATCAGTCTGTCAATATCTTGCACCCTTCTCTCCTCACTTGTGAACAAGACCCCAAGATATTTAAACTGCTCCACTTGCCAGAAACTGTTTTAGTGATTTCGTGATATGTAAATTAAACTGAATTGAAATGAATTTAATTAATTAAAAACCCTCACTAGTGTTGATCTTCAATTTAAACTTTTGCACTGTAAATAAATCAACGGAGCTGTCTGAGTGAGTCTTGCATTTGACTCCTGCCTGACCCATGATTGTTGACAGAACAATCCAGCCAGTTTAAAAGGGACTCAGCAGACTCTGACTGGTGCACTGTGCTCTCTCCACTCAGGAGGCCCAGCTCAAAATCACAAGCAAATGCTGCAGCATATTCCCAGAAAACAAGGTGCAATCATTCAACAACTAGTAGAGTTAAAAGGTATGACGATCTCATCAGGATCCAAATCCTTTTCTAAACCACCACCTCCATCGCAGATCCCCACAGCTACAGATGACCTATGACCACCACTTCCACCAGTGAGTTAGAGAAGAGTGATGGATTCCTTAGACCTACTCCTCACACTGTTTTAAGATTGTCTTCATGGTGGAACTGCTATGAGAGCGGGTCCAGCTGTTCTGAAATCCAGCCCAAATCTAATTTTGATGGAATTCATTAACAAATTCAAGAGGGTTTTTGACAAGAAGTCTAATTCTGATGCATCACACACTGTTCACGCTCAAGAAAGGCAAGAGGAGTGTGGCAGACTTTTCAGTTGATTTTTGAATCTTGGCTGAGGAGACAGGATGGGAGAGGGCGATGCTTTTGCACAATTTAAATGATGAGTGAGCTAGCCACCAAAGAACTCACAGACTCACTTGATCACATGCGGAAACATCGAAAGAAAAATAACTACAACTACCATAAGACCTCTTGCTGCAACTACCATGAGAGCTCTTGCTGCATCTGGGATGGGGGGAGTAACCTTGGAAGGACTTGATCAAAATGGAAACAAGAGCAACCCATGCAGCTCGGCAATGCTTGTCACTTACCGCTATTGTGGCACAAAAGGCCATTCAAAAACGCTAATTCCCCTCATCCCCTTCCCTTCTGACCCCCTACCTGCATTGAAGATCTGTGAGTAGCATGTGTGTCTGCTCTTCCAGACACAGAAGACCAGGAAAGCAGCTAGACTTTACGGTGAGTCCCCCTCATGCCTGAAAGTCAGCTTTTGCTTTCATCAATGCTTTTGTTGAACTTGCATGTTCAATGAAACAGCTGGCATCGAACTCTGGTCTTCTCCTGTGATTACTGTGTTTTGGTTTTAATTGGGTTCCAAAAGCTTAAGTTTGCATCTTTTCAGTCTGAGGAAATTTTGCAAATCCTTTCAAATTTGCGACCAGACAGCTATACACTCAAACTTTTCAAATGTCATCTATCCATCTGTTTTCTGCTATTTTTGGGTTTGGGTCACAGGGGCAGCAGTCTAAAGAAAAATGCCTAAGCCTCTGCTGCACTGCCTCCTGCTTTTCACCAAGGTGAGAGATTTAAGTTTTCCAGCATGTCCTAGTCAGATGCCCAAATCATCTCAACTGGTTACTTTTGTTGTGGAGTAGCAGTTCTACTGCAAGCTCCTCACCACTGCTCTAAGCTGAACTCAGCTACCCTTCAGAGTAAGCTCGTTTCTGCCATTTGTAGTTGAGATCTCATTCTTTAAGTTCATTTTTCAGAGCTTGTGACCACAGGTGAAGGTAGATCGATCTGTAAATCGGCAGCTTTCATGCTGAGCTCTCTCTTCATCATAGCAGATGTGTACAGAGTCCACATCACTGCTGTCACCATACTAGTTGTCTCTCAATCTTCAGCTCTTCCTCCTGAGGCAGTAACTCATTCAAGATCCCAAGTGGGTACTCCACCTTTTCCCAACTGAAGACCATGGCCTCAGATTTTGAGTTGTTAATTCTCATCCCAGCCACTTCACACTTCTTGTAAACTGCCCCAGTGTGAGCTGGATGTTGTTGATGAAGCTACATCGTCCATAAAAAACTGAGATGAGATCCTGCAACCAACAAACCAAACACCCTTCACCACTTGGCTGCACCTGACCAAAGACGATAGATGGTTATTTAATAAATCTATTTTTCCAAATAATCGCACTAACAGTTCTCACCAAGTTTCTTGCTGATGGTCTTGTAGCCCATTCCAGCATGGAGCAAGTCTTCAATCATGTCCCTTCCATCAACAGTTCTTTGGTCTTGTTGTTGTTATTGTTTTTTTAAAGATTTTTTTGTTGATATTATGTCTCTCTCAATTAAAATGAAACTACCATAAAGTTTGATGCTGTTCATTTTTTTGTGAGCAAATTTAAAATTTTCACAGGGGATCAAATAATTATTTCCCCTGACTGGACCACCGGCTTGACATACTCAGTAAGTAAGAAGCTTAAGGTAAGGGGAGATTCCAACAGGTTTATTTGACATGTATATCAAAACAATCATATTTAATGAAACAATGTTTTTTAACATTATTTTTAATGACAAGAAACAGATCATTTTGGATACATTTTTAACACAGTATTAATACTGTGGTTTTAAGTGTCTGCCCCACTTGAAATCAAATTTGACTATTCCTGCTTTAGTTTAAGATAATACTTGTTAGCAGCACTGACATTTGTAATTTTAGGTGTTTAAATTGAATTGGTTAACATGAAGAAATAAATACAATCTTCCTACATTACACTGTGAAGCTGAGTAAGTCCACCCTTTAAATCAACATTAAAAAAAAAAAGTCTTAATCAAGACATTTATTTTATTGAAATACACATTTCGATGTTATTAATTACTTATATCACAACTTGAAACATCAATTTATTTTAACTAACTCAAGAAAAGTGTCAAACTGTCCAACAAAACTGATTTTTTACTGCAATTGTTTCAAACTTTATATTCTCAAGTGGACATCATGTGGATACAGTACAGTCTTTATCAGTGAATGTGGGGCAGAGTCCTCTGGAGGCTGATTTCTATCCTTCCATCATTCCAGGGCCTTAAATAAAAATCAGTCTGGTCTCCCTTCAACAGTTTTCTTTTTGACTGCAACCTCAGAGTGCACCATGCTCTTCATACTTCTCTGCATTATCCATGTGGCCAGGTGGATAGTCACAAAGGCACCAGAGACTGCCCACAGCCAGTTCCTTCTGAGCCAGCCCTGAGGTTTCATGCTGACACCACTGCAGAGGAAGAAGATGAACAGTACTTACTCATAAATACTTGGTATATAGAAAAACATGGCAGAAAATCCAAAGAAAATTGACCATTTTCACAGTTACTGGGAGGAAGAGTTTGTTTTTAATCACAGGTAAACAAAAGTGTGTAAGTTTCATTTGCTGTGGCACTGGGAAACTGAACCATTTGAACTGTGTGCTGCAAGGAAAAGGTAAGACTGCTGCTGACATGATAAATGCATTTAAAGCCAAGATGAGAATAAAGTCCTGCACTTTTCCTCCAAACAACCACTTTGTTCTTACTGTTTTCCGGTTTCGATGATATCACGTGTTTTTATGACAGTCCAGCCATACTACAAGTGCGATGACCATTAAGCACATTTTTCCTAGGTGATGGGGAGCAGCGATTGCCACCTGTGTGCGTTTCTGCGCAAATGTTAGTCAGACCCTCTCTAGCTCTAAGAGTCAATTTCCAAATATAAGGAATAGGATGGATATAAAATTACTGTTAATCGTGAGAATCAGACTGCTGTGGGATTATCTTTGCTAAAGCACACATCTCCACTGAGGTTAATTAGAAGGAGACGGAATTATACTCTGGCATATTGTTTACATCTTTAATGGGGTTGGCGATAGAGGTATTACATTACAGGACCTGTACCTGCTAATGAGTATTTTGGGAGATTTGCCTGAAGTTGTTAAGAATCATACCTAGAAGCATGTGACTTTTCTCTGTAGTGTTTTGACACGTGGTGGATTTGGGTACTGCAGTTATCTTATTTGGCCACAAGAGGGCTCTGTTGACCACCTGACTGCCCATTTTGCCCAATAGTAAAATATTATGCCTTTCTGTTGCTTGGGGTATATAAATATTCCGACTTTCTTCCTGTTTCAAATTGCACTGCGGGATTTCATTCAACCAGAATATTTAGTTGATTATTGTTGTAGAGTCTTGAAGATTAATAAGTTGTTATAGTTATCATGTAATAATTATTATTCTCCCTTTTTTTCTGTTTCTTTAGAACCACACATAGACACCCCCATACCCTTACTGGGTATGCCAATTGCCGTGTTACTTGCCTTTTTTTTAAAACCCAATTAAGATTCATATAGTATATATGGAACAAACTCTATGCCCTACTCTCTGACCGGTGCTATCACACCAGCACTAGCACACTACCACACTCTCTAACACTCATCCTGTTTCAGCTGATTATATATCAGATGTTTCTAAAAATTGACTGCTGTCCACCTGTGATAAATTCAGTTGATTGGACTTGACTGGGAAAGGGACACACTTGTCTATATAAGGTCCCATATGTAACAGTGCACGTTAGAGCACAATCCAAGCCCTGAAGTCCAAGGAATTGTCTGTAGATCTCTGAGACAGGATTGTATCGAGGCACAGATCTGAGGAAAGGTACAGAAAAATTTCTGCATCATTAAAAAAGTCCACAGCGGCCTCCATCATTTGTAAATGAAAGAAGCATGGAACCACCAGGACTCTTCCTAGAGCTGCCTACCTGGCCAGTCTGAGCAACTGGAGTACAAAGTCTTTAGTCAGACAGATAACCAGAACTTGATGGTCTCTCTGACGAAGCTCCAGCGTTGCTCTGTGGAGAGGGGAGAACCTTCCAGACCTTCCCTTCCCCAGGACAACCATTTCTATAGCATTCCACCAATCAGGTCTGTATGGTAGAGTGGTCAGTTTAAAGCCCCTCCTCAATAAAAAGGCAAATGACAGTCTGGTTAGGGTTTATCGAAAGGTACAAATCAAAATTCTTTGTCTAATGAAACAAAGATTGAAACCGTGGGCCAGAATTCCAAGGATCATGTCAGAGGAAACCAGGCACCCCTCATCACCTCTTCAATACTATACCTACAATAAAGCATAGTGGTGGCAGCAGGAACTGGGGAACTAGTCAGGTTCGAGGTAAAGAGGACTGCAGAAATGTACAGAGACATTGTCCCAGGTCAAGGTCCAGAGCCCTCTGGACCTTGGACTGGGGCGAAGGTTCATCTTCCAACAGGACTATGACCTAAAGTACACAGCCAAGAACAACAACAACAACGTTTTCAGATTACTCTGAGTAATGAATGGCCCCGCCAAAGCATCTATCAAGAGATTTGAAAATGGCTGTGCACAAACGCTGCCCATCCAACCTGACAAATACAAGAAACTGCCAAAAAAATAGGTGTGCCAAGCTTGTAGCACCATACTCAAGAGTTTTAGGCTGTAATTGCTGAGACAGATGCTTCAACAAAGTACTAAGCAAAGGCTGTGAATACCTGCCCATGTTTGTTTTTTACTTTTTAATACATTTGCAAGAATTTCAAGAAAACTTTTTTCACCTTGTCAAAATGAGGTATTGTGTGTAGAATTCTGAAGTGAAAAATGAATGACAGCCTTATTCCAAAATGGATTTAATATGACAAAATATGTAAAAAGTGAAGTGCTGCAAATACTTTTGGGATACACTGTTAATAAAGCATTTCTCATCTCATCATTAATAAATACTTGTATCTATATAGTGCATATTAAAATTAAAAGTTTTAAATTTAACAAAACTTTTATAGTCTTGATGTTGGTGGTAATGACACACACAATTTTGTTTTCAATCCTCTACATTGTCATAGGGCTAAAGCGTCTCCCCACAGACATAATTAAATACACATACAGGCATTTAGAACTGCTACTCCCTGCCAGCCGTCAGCCAATTGCAAGCTGCTGGCAGACCCCCTCCTTCTCCTGGATGCATCTACTTTCCACTATAAACACATCCCTTTCAGTCAATTGCAGAGTTTCACCAAGAAAGGGCGCTTTCGTCACAAAAACCTTGACTTAGGTACTTGTATAGGTAGCTTGGGTAAGTGCTTGGTCAAAGGAGGTCATTTGTTTTATCAATATTACTGTAGGATATTGCCGGGTTATTGTAGGTTAGATTTGGTGCCATATAAATACAATTAAATAGAATTTTACATTATCTTGATAGCTTTCATTCTTGAATATCTTCACCTCTTAAAATATAAAAATTTAGCTTTAAGTTTTGAAAATATAAAATACTGTATTTTTCGGACAGTAAGGTGCACTGGATTATAAGGCGCACTGTCCATGAACGGGTCTGTTTTCATACATAAGGCACACCGGATTATAAGGCGCATTAAGCGAAACAAAACAGTCAGATAAGTCAAACTTTACTCAACTCATTCTTCTTGCTTCCTCCACTTCCGTACCATTGATTCATTAATGTTGAATTCTCTCGCAGCTGCTCTATTCCCATGTTGTTGCAGTATATTAATGACTAACCTTGTATTGTGGATGGATTATCTCAGTTCTTCTCCTGACTGAAGTTTGGTCCGTTTACAGCATCCTGCCATGCGATTACATTTGTCCCTAACCATCGGGAACCCTCACGTTAGCTTTTATGGAGT
>VUQG01014931.1:0-12895 GCA_015106755.1 Etia nguti
CTTCATCGATTACTTAGACTTTAAGTCTGTTGAACCTTGGAGGAAGAGTTTTAGAATCTTCACCGCATCGCTTAGGACATCTGTTTCTATATTTAAATTCCTCTCACTGTTTGTTCAAGGAAATATGAACTTAAATATTGTATGATGAAGAAAAATGTAAATTATTCCATCACTATTAATATAACTATTTAATATTTATTAATATAATAAAGAGAAAGAAACAAATTTGAAGTTTTCTCTCTTAGATTATAAAGTCATGAACCCTGGATTTTTTGTCAAGGGACCATAGTGCTTCACTTTTCAAGGTTAAGTGGAAAGATATTTACGTAATTGAAGTTTGAGGATCAGTAATTCAAAGGAAACATTAGGTCACCAATAACACCTTGTTCCAGTCATTACCTTTCAAATTCAAGACACAGTGGCAGCTGTCTCAATGTTCCTTTTCCCTAATACCATTTCCTACTTCCTCTTGGGGAAATCTGAGGTTTTCCCAGGCCAGATGAGATATGTATTTCTTTAGATACAGCATACCAGTACCAGACTGGCGCTCCTTTGGCCATAAGAGCTGAATTAAGTCTTGTTGGCACAAATTCAAAAAGGTGTTGGAAACATTCCTGCAAGATTTTAATCCACATCATAGCATCCCACAGTTGCTGCAGTTTGGTCAGCACCCATGATGACATCCCAAATTCCACAGTCCACTCCAAAGTCACCTGATATCAGCCCAATACGGCACCTACTGGACTGAGATCGTGTGACTGTGGAGGCTATTTGAGTAGAGTGAACTCATTGTCATGTTCAAGAAGCCAAAGATGATTTGACCTTTGTGACAAGGTGCACTATTTTGGTGGAAGCACAGACAGACTGTACTACACTGTAGTCATAGAGGAATGAACACATTTAGCAACAATACTGAGGTCGGCTGTTATGTCTTAATAATGCTCAGTTGTACTAAGGGGCCAAAAGTGCCAAGAATATATCCCCCATATTACACCACCAGTAGTCTAAATTGTTGATACAAGACAGGATAGCTCCATGGCCTCTTTCAGCAGAACAATGCACCCTGCCACAAAGCAAAAATGGTTCAGGAATGGTTTGAGAAGCACAACAATGAGTTTTAGGTGTTGACTTGACCTCCAAATTTCTCAGCTCTCAATGGAATCAAGCATCTGTGGGATGTGTTGGACAAACTAGTCTGATCCACGAAGGTCCCACCTCACGACTTACAAGACTTAAAGGATATGTTGCTAACATCTTCATGAAGACACCACAGCACACCTTCAGGGGGTCTAGTGGAGTCCATGCCTCAACGCGTCAGGGCTGTCCACTCTGTCTCCTGAGCCACATTTGCTTTATTGGGTTTGTTGAAGATAAAAACCCTGCATACATTTCTGAGGTTCTCAAAATGGATACCCTCCTCACCCCAGATCATGCCCATGAATATCCTAAACACGATCAGGAATAAGGGACAGCCTGGCAGAATCCAGATGCAGATTTAAAGATTGGTACATGAGTGTCTGGATTTTTATGAAGTCATGTTTTAAGATTTCTGTGTGCATGACTGACATTTAAAGTAAGCTGAGATTTGATATTTTCAATTCAAAAGACATCAGTGTGAGGTGTGGTGCTTGGCTGCCTTAAGTGTGCCGGAGGTGCGAGTGCTACAACGCCACAAACAAAAGAAGGGGGGCTACATCAATAAAACATTAATCAACCACATTTAGCAATATTGTCTTTTATTACTTTTGAAATCTGACTTTCAGCTGCCAAAGAAAGAACGTGATACTTTAGAGTTTAGAGTCAAGAATGTGGCTATTAGTGCAGATATTTTAGAAATCCAGCTCTTTATTTTTTCAAGGTTGGTTCAGGAGAATTTATTTCCCTGCTGAGACTCTAAACATGTAACTTATAAAAACTGCAGAAAATCTGAAGTATGTTAGCGGTCATGTCACTTTATGTAAACCCGCTGCAAGAAGAATGTTAATTTCAAGACTCAGCAGAAGAACAAAGAGTCGAGGGGAATTTTTCCTCATGCAGATGCATTAGTGCGTGCGCTGAGACGAAGTGGAATAGAAAGCAGAGCAGAAATGCACTTCAGCACACTTGCCCAGTAGCAGCCGAATATGTAAATTCCCAAAAGGTTTCAGATGAAGTGACTGAAGAGAAGCAGCCACCTCCTTACCGACTGCCTTCTGAGTGTTCTCAAGTAGTTCCTTTAACCATGACGCTTCAGACACTTCTGACAACACATAGATGGTGCTCATCATCCCATTTTTACTCCGCCTGCACCCACTTCAAAGGCAGCCACCACTGACAAAAGCTGAGCCATAATTCACCTTTAAATTATGGTATGTTTCAGGCTTTTACGGAGGAATTCTTCTTGAGAAATATAGACATTAGACCCTTTTACGTTTTTGGTGTAGCAGCTAAAAAAAACACACGTTGGAATTCCTGCCAGGCAGTTTTTTAAATTTATTTTTTAAATTCCACCACCGTGTTTATCAGGAAATATGAGCTTTGTAGGGTTTATGTCAAGCTTTTGAACAAAACCAGAGAGTTTGTCTCAAAAATTTACAATTCACGTTGTAAAAATTTACATGACAGAACGATCAGGGACGAGTTTAGAACTGAGGGAAGGAGCCCGTGTCTCAACAGAGCAAAACTGACACCAATCTGTCAGACATGCCCCCCCCCCCACACACACACACACACACACAATGTAATGAAGATGAAATGAAGACCAGGAGGAGGTGGAGAAGCGGAGGAAGAAAAGAACAGAGAGGGAAGACGAGACAAATGGAGACAGTCTGTCATTCACATCACAAATTATGTGTTTTCAGCCTGTGATTTCACTGCAGTACCATCCCCCTGTTAGTCTCTCCCCCTCTCTCTCCCCTTCAGGCTATTCAGTCTCCAGGTTTTCGATCTGTCTTGTTTATTTCATTGTTAACGGTGACAGCCCTCCACCCTATCTGCATTCACATTTAAACTCATTCTGTATATCTGTGTGAGTGGAGAGGTGTACGTAAGCCACGGTGACACCTCTCAGATCTAATGAAGTGTCTCACCTCAGATATAAATACTGCTTCAATTTATTAAGAAAGTGTGTGTGCGTGTCTAGTGTAGCTGTGTGTAAGTTAGTGGAGGAAAAATAAAAACAGTGGTGGTTTGTTAAAAATTCGGCTTACAGATGAACAGCAGGGGTGTCATCATGTGTTTAAAAGCAGTCGTGCCAAATTTAGATGCAAATCCACCAAAATATGCACATAAATATGAACATGTTCACTGTGACATGGAAGGTAGCAACGGAAACTCTCAGTATAACGCTGCAATAAAAAAACAATAGAAGTCGACGGGCACACGGAGAGCCCATGCACTTGTTTTGTTCTTGGAAAACTTGTGTTGCGGTTGAGAGATGCTTTAAAATTTTTCAGGTTTCTTTTTTTGCAAATGATCCACCCATCCAACAAGTTTCATGAAGTTTGATTTCTCACCTCAGTGGAGTTGTTTTGCATTGTTTTAGGTTGTACTTTTTGTCTTCTGATCATTGAAATTTGATGTCCATCAGCCAAACTTAACACCTACCTACAGACAACCCAAACGTAAAACTCCTGTACAAAACATAATTTGATAATTTGATTTTGTTCTGAGATCTAATGACCTTGGAGCTTCAACAGAAATCCATATGTGAAATAGTGTAAGTCTGTAGGCCTCTGAATCTTCTCTAGTCCAGATATACAGATATAACGTTTGATGGTAAAACACAATTTAAGGAGCAGCTGCACTGAACAAGGTGCAGAGCCGATGAAGGGGACCATGTCGCATGTCACGTGTGGCTGTGTGAGGTGTTTGTTGAGGGCACAGAAAGCAGGAATAACACAAAGGGAGCATTTCATGCTGAATGTCCACAACTCAGGAACAAACAGGGAACAGAGCAAAGGTAATCAAAGCACTGGAAGTTGCCAGAGAGCGCTGAATCCCACAGATAGACAGAGCCAGGCTCGCACAGTCATGAGAGATGATGCTCGATGATCGATAGGAGACCCTATGACTCATTTTCTCTGTGTATGACCTCACAGAACACTTTGCAGTTAAGTTTATAGCCCCAAAAATCACTATCTTCAGGTCTTCTTAGGAAAGTTTCAGTAAAGTAGACAACAGAGCAGGGGATACTTCAGGGTTTGCATCCTCTTGTGGTTGCCAAATGGCTCCCATATCAGCACAGAGTGTTCCTTGTTTCCCAGTCAGATCCACCTCTCCGTCGTCACATCTGGTTTAAAAACACAAAGATATCTATGTCTGAAATGCTTCACAATGAGACTTCACACAGCGATAGGCAAAATGGTTACATCCGTCTTTAATATACAGCATATGGTCTGGATGAACCATGGTCTGTACATATATATCCATGTCTATAGGTAAACTATAGGGGAAAAAAAAAATTCCTCCTAACATTAATAATCATGGATTTGTTTCTGAATAAATTCCTCCAAGGGTTCTTGACACATTGAGAGTGGAAGTTATGAAAGTAATGAAAGAGGCAATGATCCTGTGACTAAGGTGCAATATGTCGGCAATGCACCTGAAATGAAACGAGTGTTTCTGAAGCACTAATGTGGCGACGACAGGCTCTCATTGCACTTGAAACATGCTGTAATCACATGTAATGTTGATGAACGAGACGTGGAACACTGGAAATCAGGGAACCGAAAAGCCTTGATATGGAGACTCCCCGCTGATCTACAGCGGCGACACTCCAGCAGGAGGTGAGACACATTTACTCTCATTCTTTATCTCACACAAAAACCACAGTAAAAAAAAAAGCTCAAAATAAATAAGACAGAGCAGCGGAGCAACAGAACACCAGCAGACAAGCCTGCAACAACAGCAACGAAGAGTCAAAGATAAGACCCTACAACAGCTCACGCTATTAAAAACAAACTCCACAATTTTCTTTAAATGCCATCTTATTTTTTTCACAATGTATAAAATACAAAAAAAGCTTCTTTGTGACTGATTTGCATTGAAGCAGGAAGCTGCAGTTCTGCTCTTTGGAGGTTCTTTATGTGTCCTGTCTTATATATTCTCAGCAATGACTGAAACATTCCTTTGAACTTGCAGAGCGTGCGTTTCTGTAACTGCAAAGACTCTTATAGGAGGGTTTGATGCTCACACAGGCTGGGAGATTTGAGCTACAGTATGTTGGTGATATTTGTGTTTTACAAAGGGCCTGGCAGGGCTAAACATGGCCTTCAAATGCTTTTTAAATAAGAGCAGAGAATACATTAGATTGCAGTGATAGAATATGTCACCTTGTCGACAAGAAAGGCTCTTTCATGTGTTTTATGCTTTTGCTTTTGACTAGTAAGTACTGGAAATAATGAAGCCTGACAGACAATGCTGGGGGACAAGAAAATATTCGGGTTGGTGTTATGCGGATATAAAAACCTTGAGCTGTCATACGCAACGCTGACTGACAGACAGACGTACGAATTCTGACAGACGGATCCTTTCATGGATTCAAAGTGTCCATCAGACCGTCTTGTGGCAGAGGGGTGATGCAACACACAGAAATACCATCAAACACACACTGAAACACACATTTTCATATGTGTATGAATACAATAAAAGGAGAGAGATTTGAAAACCTTTCCCACAGAAATGCACAGAATTACACAAACTCCGAAAAACAGAGGCTCAGCTGTGTGTTTTAGATGTGGAAAAATAAAGAAAAGAGACGGGTAGTCGAAGAAACAGATGAGTTTTCTTTTCTCTTTCCGCACCGTTTTTCCTGTCGCTCCACAGTTTCTGCTGGATGCACTGATGACTGTCATCTAAACAAACACAAAAAGGTATGAGTGTTACTCATACAACATATCTGGGTTCCTGTCAGAGCTGAATGGATTACCTCACTCTGGCTGGGGAGCATCTAAACTTTTTTGATAACCATTTTGATCCAATAAACAAGATCAGTCAGGATCACCAGAGTTTAAAAAAAAAAAAGATTACACTTAGCCCTGAGACTCTTCCCTCTGCATGCATGTATGGAAAGCATAAGATGGAGACAAGACCAATTCATGCTGGGATAAAGCAACTTAAGAAGCATACCTAGTACTGGGCTGGATCCCTTTTTGCTTTCAGAGCTGACAGATTCAACAAAAAAAACAACCACCTTTTTTGAGACATGCTGCTGTCATCAATGTCAAAATTAGCACTTTTCTTTAAAATATAACTTTTACATGTTTGGTCACCACTCACAGTTCGTAGCCAGCTCTCTCTTCACCACAACAGACAAACAGATCTGCTTTAAAGCAGACAACCAGTCCATCTTTCAATCTCAGTCTCCACTTTCTGCTCACTTACAAACAACGCAAAGATACTTAAACTCTGCTTGGGGCTGTGACTCGTTCCCAACCTGAAATAGCAATTCCACCAGACTTGATCAGGCTGTAGGTGCTGATACTCATTCCACCCCCTGCACATTCAGATGCCCCAGTTCAAGCTGGAGGTCATGGCTCGAAGAAGCCAACAGAACCTCATCATCTGCATAAAGTTGAAACAACTACTGAGCCACTAAACCACTAAAGCTTCCACCCTCCGCCCACTGGCTGTGCCTAGAAATTCTGTCTATAAACATCATGAACAAAATTGAGGACAAAGGGCAGCCCCATTGGAGACCAACACCCACCGGGAACCTGCAGAGACTGACTTTTTGCTAGAAAGCAGGCTCTGACTAAAAAACTGAAAATAGTTCGAACTAAACACTTTACACACAGAACACAGTTTGCCTTGTGCTTTGCTTAGGGCAAGCTAGCATGTGACAGAAGGAACAAACAGTTGCTAACTCTCTGTCTGCCTGTGTTTCAGAAGCAAAGATAACACTTTTTCTAATAGATTTTCCAGCTAAGCACTGGAGCGTTTTCCTCGCTCCATTTCCAAATGATGATGGGAAAAATTGCATCAGAGGCTTTCTCCTTTAAAATGACTAAAATAACATGGCGTAAGTGTCATCTGTTTTTTTTTAATAATATTTAACAAATATTGAGGAGTGAAACTGTCTTTTTCCAAAAAAGGGAGATTCACAGTTTTTGAGGGGGCACTCAGGGGGCCAATTATATCAACAATATCCACCATCACTTTATTATGTAATGTAGTGCATTCTTAACTGTCTCTTCCTAAGTCCTTTTAGATTGAACATCACGACTTAAACATTTTTTCCTAACCTCAATGTTTTCCGTCAAGGTCAGGGAAAAGTGACTGGGAAAAACAGAGAGGGGGTATTTCTTGCTATTCAGCCAGTAGACAGCCATTGTACATGCTGCATCACTGGGTTATAAAATGAAACTGAGCATCATTATTGTGATTAATTTCACCTTTGCTCTGCTTGCTGTGGGAAGATCAGCAAGAGAGGGCATGCATTACACAGCCTGAGAGGAAGAAGAGGGTTTTCTTTTTCTTCTGCTGCCCTCTGCATACACAATAATAACCGAAGGCCACTCAGATAAGAGTATTCACATTTTTATCCACTCAGTTATTCTCTCCAACTTAAGCAACATTTACAACATAAAAGTAAGACAGTACAAAAATACACTTTTGAAAAGCGAGTCTCCTCCGCTCGTTGTAGAAATGACGTCCTTGGTATTTATTTATTTATTTTTATCTGTCTGAATGAAAAACCTGTTATTTGTTTCAGGAAAAGAAAATAACTTGAAGTTTGTTTCAATGTCACTAAAAAGTTTTCAAGACATCTGCTATGCTGATGGGGAAAGCTTCCTCAGTAACTGCTGGACCCCGTGTGGTGTCCGCTGTAATATATGCAGGTTTTATATTGCCTTTACTCCAGATTTCAGGAAAAGAGGGCTCTCCTAGCAGCATATTGAATGCAGTGTTGACCCTCTCAGCGTGCAGCTGCTGTGTTTCAGTATCTCTGCTGCTAATAATCTCCAGTCCACTGCCCTCTTTGTCCTCATCTCAGCTTTAATAGAGCTTTCATTTGGGCTTGAGAGAATGATTCGATTGTCCGTTTTGTAATTTCCTTTGTTGTGCTGAGCTGAACTTTGTTTAATTTCTTTAAATGGCTCATTGAAGAAAGCTTAGTCCGATTGTCTTGCCGGGGAAGGATCCTTAGCTCCAAAAACGATCATTTTGGGTTTAATTTTGTCACGGCTTGTGCAAAAGACTCAGTGGCACAATCTGCTGGAAAAGGTTCACTGATTTTAATGAGAACTTTTAGATTTAATATGAGCATTTGAAGTTATTCAGAAAAATACTGATGCAGTTATTCAAGCAGTGGGTTTCTGTCTGTGTTTCTTGGCAGGGTTAAATCCAGTTACCATCAGGTGATCTGACAGGTAGGTGTGCTCTATTCTCACGGTACTGGTTCAGGTAAGGTTAGTTTCTACAGGGAAGGCTGCAGATGTTTCCTCAGTGGTTTTCAAAGGCACTGATGTGGTAAGAATACACTTGTTTCTCCATAAGCTTGACTGCAGGTAAGTGTCCTCAAAGTCCAAGGGTGTAGGCTGAGGTAAGTATTTCTTTGTGGATGAGGGTGGGCAGGTTTCTCCAGAAGTCAGCCAGGCAGGCACACCAAGACAGGATCTATGATGAAGGAGGACAAGACAGGTAAGTCTGAAGCATGGATTGACAGATACACTACCACACTTGCCTAGTCCAACAGTCTGGGCTGTTGCCAGAAGAATCTGAGTCAGAATCAGAGGTAAGCAGCGTTAACTCACACACACATGACAGAGCGAGGGAGAGGATAGAGAAGGTGGGTCAGCTCCTGAGAGGACGGGAGGTGATGGAAGACTTACTTCTCTTGATGTTTTGATCATGATGCTGGTTTTACGTCTAGGATTTTTTCTTTTCTGTTGTGATAGAACTTCCTGAATGAGAAGGACATCTAAATTTGGTTGTTTTCTGTCTATGCTCTTGAGCTTTGAAACTGCAGCTCACGTTTCAATTTTGCTCGCATTTCCAGCTGATCATATGTGTTTGGCTTGTCACAATCCCCTTTATTAAAGTTTGAAGGGATTTTAATGTCGTATAGCACACCGCTTGTGCCTTTCAAAATACATTTCAGGTGCCAACTATCCCAGGTGTTCTTTCAGGTGTTGGGGAGTAATGACTGCTACATACGAGAAAGCCGTCGAATTAAGCATTTTGCTTCTCCAGAGAGATCTGTGTGAAGTGTAATAAATGGCCTCGATTTCCTCAAGTCAGCAGGAAGTCCTCAGGAAGTCACTAAATGGTAAAAATATCTGTGGCCAGAAGCAACTTTAATGTGCATAATAAAAGGTATTTAGTAATACTGAAATGATCAAAGTGAAAATTTTAGGTTAAGCTTAAAACCTGCTATCCTAGAAATTCTGTTATTTAGGTTGGAAATATTGAAATAATGGCGCTATGATCAGGAAACATTTTACTGATGAGTTTTAAAAGGTACCAAGTGCAATAAAAAATGGCACAAAGAGGTCGTGATCGAGCATCAGTAGGTGAGCAGCTGTGAATGAGACTGTGTTTTAAATGTCTTATAGTTTTAGGTTTTTACAGCATGGTGATAATTTAGATTAAAAAAAGGTTGTAGGAAACTTTTACTGCCATGGAAAGTTCCCATACATTAGCACCTGGAACTAAAGGGTTTAGGGACTTTTTCTATACAAAGTTCTGGACTTTCTTTGACTTGGACTTGAAATTATTCTTCAAAGTTCCCATACATGAATGAGAGAGAAACAGGTGGAAAGGTGGACGTGTGAGGAGCAGAGATAGGGAAGGTCCATTGCTTTGGATGGGGTCAGCTATCCACAAGAGAGGTGAAGAAGAGCGTGTAGGCAGGGTGGAGTGGGTGGAGACACATGTGAGGTGGTAGATTAGTAGCAAAAGGATGGCAGCAAGAGTGAAAGGGAACGTTTACTACTGACACCAAAATGTTTCTTAGTTTTTTCCTCCTTTTTAAAATATATTAATTTATCTGCAGACACGCTGCAAACACTCGACATTTACTCAGGAGACAAAGACCTTCCCCCTTCAATTTTTGTTTCAGTGGTAAGGCTCAGCTTTTATTTTGAAAGCAGATACTTTCCATTTGTGGTTTGTGTTGCACTGTTACACAATTTCACTTCTTCTCGGAGATAGCGGAAATATGCTGGCAACCAAAGCAATCCCAAGAAGGTTTTGATGTGTTACCCTCTTTGTGACTGATTTAATCTGGTGACAGCCAGCAGCTTCCAGCAACCACTCATCAATCAGTCATGGAATACACACTGATTGGTAGTTTCCATGAAACCCCTGACTGGTCTGTAGGCCTGTGCGGCTGAGGACACTGAGGATTACCCATTAGACTCAAGTGGACACAAGAGGAACTGCAGGTTTTGGCTTCAATTGTATGTCCAGATGATAACCTCACCATGTGACACACATTAAGTCAGACACATAGTCAGTGTACTGTGAGTGTCTCTCAGTCAGCTTAAAACAAAGTAACTTAAGCTTGCAGAGATATCAGCAGACACTACTGGAGTTTAAAACCTTCAGTGTTTATGTTTAAAAATGCAATTTGAGCTCTATTTTATATACTCTTAATATTCTCTTAAAAAGAGGCTAGAATTAAATATCTTTTAAAAGACAAGGGAAAAGGTTAGACATAGGGAGCTCTATCTGTGAGGAAAATAACAGAATCTTGTGTGGATGTTATGCTGCCATAAAAACAGAAAGAACAATCACCATTTCTTGCATTAGTCATTCTCCAGCTTGCAGGGAATCCAGTGTGGATGTTCTATCTCTCTGGCACCGGGATGACTTGTGAAATCTGTGCCTTTGATAAATGCACTAAAATCTTTGGCGAGGTGCATGAAAAGGATGCCCTCTGAGCCCCGTCTGATTCATCATTTATAAAGCTCAATGAGTTAGCGGCAACTTTGCAGTCATCTGCATCCCTTCAGTTCACTGCAGGGGACGGAGAAATAAAACGTTTGTTATATGCAGACGACCTTGTATGAGCACTGCGGCAGAAATCTGTCCTTTCAGGAGTATCACTGTTCATCAGTAAATACAGACTATACACGAGTCACAGTGATCTACAACAGACTCACAGTGAAGGCAGCTACAACAGTCCGCCTATCTGAGGGGTTTCACAAGCAGCATAAGGCTTTAATACCACAAAAATAAAGCTAGAGATGAGTGACAAATAAAAGAAAACCCAACATAGAGTAACTTAGTAATGTGTCTGGCCACCATGCCCCACCAGAGCAGCTCCACTACTCCTTGGCATTGATTTTCCAAGTAGCTGGAACTCTACAAGAGGGATGATCACCATCCTTTCAAAGTAAATTCCCTCATTTGGTGTTTTTAATGATGGTGGTAGAAAGCACTGTCTGACACACCAGTCCAGAATCTCCCACAGGGGTTCAGTTGGATTGAGATCTGGTGACTGTGAAGGCCTCAACATATGAGCACAGCATCTGCTAATTAGTGCCGATAAAACAATAGAATTTCACTCATTAAAACGGAAGCATGCAAACCATGACAGGCTGTCACGCACACCAAGCCACTGTAGTTGTAAGACTGTTGCAATAAAATGCTCCAAAACACAGTGACAGAACAAACATGGTCAAGAGGTCCAGCAGAGGGGCAGGAATTAGTGGAGGTGAGTCCAGACAGCAGTCAGCTACAGCGCCCTGCCTTTAAACCCTGATAGTATCCAAATGGATATTTTAGAAATAGAATTGAGAAACAGTCAAGCTGTTATGAGGGGGAAACCTCTTCATATAGCTCTATACTACTTTTTTATAGCAGGATATAAACACAGGGGTCTATGGGGCTTGACCCACTTTTAGAACTAGCGTCAAGTGGCCTTTAGAGGAACTGCAGTTTTTGCCACATTTGCATTGGCTTCATTTTTCCTTTTTAGCCCCAGAGTTGTCCACTTGGTGAAAAGGCTTGTGTTTCTCTTTCACCTACTCACTCCTTGAGTGTCAGACGCACTCGTGGCTCGGCATTACAAACACACCAACATGCACATCTCTGCAGGGAAGGGATGAATAGTTTGTGTGAGGAACACTGAAACATTGGCGAACATCACCCCACAGGCAACGGATTCTCTGAAGTCTGCTGAGCTCAGCCCACCTCAGGCATCAGCTGACAAATCGTCATCTGGACACAGTTTTTAGAGGTACGGATAAAATGTTGAACAGTTTGGTTTTCCCTTTGGCCATGGGTGATACTGATTAGAAGCATTTCCATTTTCAGTCAAAGATGTTTATTTTTTATTTTTTAGCTTGCCTATACACGTTTATAGAACGCTGTACGATCACACATGTAGGCATAAATAATTCTCCATCGATGACAAGATGTATTTATAAAAGATATGGATATAATTAATGTTTGTGTTCAATTTGTGAAGCCGTGTTTGTGTTGCAGCTTCCCAGTCCCCCCTGTGGTTTTTGTGTTGTGTCGATGTCTGATACTCAGCCATGCAAATAAAGTATATCTGAATCTGAAGCAGAGAGTCTGACAGACAGGAAACATCTCTGTGTTTTTCCCTGCAGGCTGTTCTCACATTTAACTATGTTCAACCCACAACATTCACATGACATAAATTATTCATTCCATCCACAAACTGCATGTGAGTGTGTGGGTGACTCCGTGTGTGTGTACACACTCGTGCCTTTCCTTTTGTGTCTGCATGTGTGTGGATTCATTTGAAGCTAACAGCTCATTTATACCTCAGTGTGTTAGTGCAGCTTTTACTTCTGTTCAGCCCATTTTTCTTTTATGCTGTGATTTAAAAACAGCAGTAAATTCTGAGTCTTTTAAAGTGCAGAGTGACTAAACTATCCACTAAAAGTGTGAAGCGTGTGTGTGTGTGTGTGTGTGTGTGTGTGTGTGTGTGTGCTTAATA
>VUQG01014933.1:0-13900 GCA_015106755.1 Etia nguti
TGTGAATTTACGAAGTCCGGATTAGCGAAAACGCGAGTACGGACTCGCGTACTTGAGTATTAGAAACGGCCTAACAGTCTGCAGTCTATGAACTAACCTCAGCTAACGCCAGCTAACAATGTTAGTTCGGTGGCGAGTAGCCTTCATTAATAGTAATAAAAATCACACAGCAATAGTACATCAAAGATACTGAAGTTTCACCCATCCCATTCTTCTTATGAAGTGGTGTCGGAAATGCATTCCTGCCCGTGCACTGCTGGCTCTTGGTCCATTGTGTAACTGACGCCACCAACAATAACAGGACGCTTACATTAGAGTCTCTTATTGCGTGTTTTGTTTGGGTCTCCAGCAATCAGAATCAGAGAAACTGTATTAATCCCAGATGGAAATTGAGAAAAAAACCCCCAATTATTTAAAGAAGGGCCGCGGGTCTCAGCCATGCGATATATGACTACATGCTCATCCAACTGAGCTAAACCTGCGCCCGACTGCATTTAATCACCAAAATTGGAGAAGCCATAGAGAGGGGTTTGCATATTTATTTCAACAAAGTAACTGCATTCTGATTACCACCTATTTAAACGGTAACTGTAACAGAATACAGTTACTCATATTTTGTATTTTAAATACGTAATGCTGGTACATGTATTCCGTTACTCCCCAACATTGAAAATGAACAAAGTATTTGTACACTTTGGAGTTCCTATGAGTTGTCTTTTCTTGTGTGCCTACATGTGGCCAATTGTCAGGGAACTCTTAGTTCTGCTGCAGCGAGGGAGAGAGAGCAAGCCCACAAAGCAGGCCACAGGCAGCGCCATCGATTGGTCTCGTCAAGGTTCAGGGATATAGATGAGTTACAAAACCACCATTAATTACAAATCACTTCTGCCATGAAAGTCGATTAGAGTGAAGAGCAGCAAAAAGTCTGTATCAAACAAAGAAAAGTGATAGGGCGTGCACATTTCTCATCAATGGTGTCTTTGACTTGGCAGGCCAGCTTACTTCGCCTTTCCTCTCCAGCTTTTGTTTCTGCAAGTCGTGTTTAATTAAAGCTGCTAGTTCCTTTGTGGTTATTTGCCGAAAGTAAATAAATTTTCCATTTTCAATATGCATGTTCCACTGACTTATCACTGAGCACATAATCAATACACCAAGAGACATGATTTATTACAGCACATAATGGTGCAAATATTCAGCATGTGTTGAGCTGTATGCTAATGTGCATAAAAGCAGTAGAGCAGTGATACAGTCATGAGCAGGTGTAGAGTTTACAATGATCCACAGGCAGGTTCACAGATGGTCCTTGTCACTGCCACTTGGGAGAGTCCCTGCTGTCTCAGACAAGTTGCAGTAGAGCTGTGCTTTGCATTAAAATTGCAAACATCACCCTCTTCATCCAAACGCAGTCTCTCCACTGCACTATTTCTTTCTTTAAGGAAAAATACAGCGTCCATTTACCTTAAACTCCAAATAACCTGCACCTCATTGTCTCCAGGTGTCGTCCACTCTTAGTTTCCTGTTCTCAAGTCATTCTGCCCTCTGTCTTTCAGCTCTGCACCTGCCTCTGATCCTCCAGTGTTTTTTTTTTTTTGTATTTTTGGAAGGAGACCACTGTCTGTGATTAATGTTTAGTGTAGCTGTACATGTAAGCAATCACAATTCATCCATGAATTCTACTCTTCCTGGGTCTGACAGCCATGCCTGGGCACATAGTGTCTTTTACTCTATAAAGCTGATTTCAAATACAGCCATTTCAGAAGAGATGTACTGCAGTGGCATGAAGCAAGCAGGCTAAACAGATCAACAGCTCTCACTCTCTATCTCTCTCTCTCTCTCTCCCCCACCCGCTCACTCGGTCTCTGCCTTGCACTGTCTGAGCCTCTGCTTGCATTCCCTTTGTTTTATTGTGACAAGACACAGCAAGTCATGGCTTGAATACCAACATGATAATTTCTTGACAGTCCCCCTTTATTTGTCTGCTATCGCCCTGATAAGATGATTTTCACTCTCTGGGTTTGTTTTGTCTTGGCAGAGATGGCCTGGAAGACTAAGCTCATCCTCTCTCACTCATTTTGTCTTTCCATCAATTGCAGTTCTCCTATCTTCCAGACCACTCTGCACACACATTGCTTTGTGTATGAGAAAGAGTCCTAGTGCATAAGATGATTATAGGAAGATGCCACGCAGAGGAGAAATGTGTCCAGCCAAGCTCACGCCAAAGAGAGAATTATGAAATAATAATGTGTGAATGGTTGGATACCTTCATGTTTCTTCATCATTTAATAAAAGACAGTAAAAGTCTAATGTCCATTATTCTGAAATTTCCTGTTTCCCTTCCTATAAACACACCCCTGAGGGATATTTAGAGGGTGTTTTGTTGTTTGCTGCTGTCTAGTGTAATCACTTGCGTGTAATATGAAATAATAATTAATATAACAGACAATAGGCTGTGGTCCGAAACTGAATGCAAAATGAACATGCTTGAAATCACTGGGTAGAAACTCAAAGATGATTCATACAGAAATTAAAGTGGGTCAGGAAATGAATCTGTAGAAGCTTATTTCAAAATTATGGCCATGTTATGTTACCAAAGCCCTCCATGCTCTCAGCAATGTGTGGTGAGCCGAATAAAACACTATAACAGGTTAGTAGTAGCCTGAAAATTGGATAAATTTTGCTCGATAAGCTTGCACAATAGTCCATTAAATTATTGTGGGTCACAAAACAAAGGGCCTCACAGAGAAGTTTAAAAGCCAGTGTAGTGGGCTGGATACAAATTCAGAGCCCACCTGAAAGCAGTGCCAGGATATTACACATAGGGTTGCAGAATAGGATTTAGACTGGACATTTTGGCACACAAAGCAGCACTCAGCGCAAAGCCTACGTAGCCACGGAACAAGCATTCCCCTTGTGTCTCCTTCCAGGTCCGGAACAGGAGTTAACTGTTCTCATGATGGTGTAAGGTGGCTAAACTGATCAATGTTAGAAGATCATTCCCTGGGATATTAGCTCTTTGAGAAGGACAGAAAAAAATGTACATGAAAATGTACTCTGTTTACATGACTTCTGACAAGGTAAAAGGACGCCCTTCGATTGCTTTTTCCTCTGTCGGAATGACAAAATCAATAGTGCTCCACTGCTCATATACTCATCAGGCTTCATATTAAAGTATACAGAGTTATTAACCCCCACCACTTCAGTGCACACTTGATGCTCCTTGGTATTATATTATCACAGGACTTCCAGTCCTTATTCTTGTTCTTTCTGCTACTCCCTTTAGAGAACAAGAGAGGATAATCTGCCTCAATTTCACCCTATCCCTTGCATCCTCCTCTGTCACACCAACCATCCAAGTTGTAAATTACAAATGCAATCTACAAATGAAATGCAAATTAATTTTCCAAGAAGCAGCACTGCTAACACTGAAGGCCTAGAAAGTTGGCAGAAACTAGATATAAATCTGGTCAAAAGTTTACACACACACATACACACACATAATGGGCATAAATGTGTGTAGTGGAATGACTGTGCACCATACAGTACATTTGTAATGATTTAAAAACAAGAATTGAGTGAACAAATTTATTTTCGTTTCTCTCTAATCCACACAGGTTCAAAAGTATGTAGACTCTAATTAATATTTGGGTCTGTCTCAAATTAACCCATGCCTTATGCTTGATCATCTCTGAATTGTATAAAAATGTTATGGTCCAGAGGTTGAACATATGTAACGGTTTGAATCAGAAATATAATTTGGGACAGAAAAATAAAAAAACATGTAAGTACTGGTTAGTTAAAATGTTTTTGTTTTTTTTTAGATCCCGTATTTGAGTGCACATTAATAAATTTAAAAAAAGAACAACCAACAACAATTTAATGCTGCAGACGAACAGTTAACTACTGACAATTTCTAAATGGTGAACAGTTGAATTTCACAATACTGTAAAATAAGCCACGTAGAATAATTAATATGAATTTTGTTGTCACAAATATGAAGAAAATGCCATTTTCATTCATCCTCATGCTGGATTGAGCAAATATGAAAGTTGTAACACAAAAACAAATCTAGCAGATTATCCTTTCCAAAGTGAACAAAATATTGGAATTTCCAGATGGGACACTAATTATAACTCACAAAATAATTTAGTTATGTGCATATTTTTTCATTTTCAAGACCTACCTACCTCCTTATCAGTTTCACTCCTATTGCCCTGGAAGAGTGATAATATTGAACAAAATGATTTACTCAGTTATAACTAGAATGTGTGAGAAAATGGCCTGAATATGGGTTGACTGATTTAAGCAAACAAAACAAACAAAAGACGATTTGAAACAGAGTGACCCACATCTCAAAAATGAAAAATATGCACATATTTAACAACATTATTTTATAAATTCTAATTAGAGTACCACCTGGAAACTCCAAAATTTTGAATTTTGATATTTCTTGTTTTGTTTTTAAAAGACGTGTATTTGCGCAATCCGGCATAACATTTGAAAATAGCGTTTTCTTCATTTTTGTGACCAAGAATTTCTTGTTGAAACATATTCTACGCGTTTTATTTTGTATTATTGTGAAATATAACTATATATATCATTTAAAAATGGTCAGTAATTATCTTTTATCATTTTGTCTGTGCTCAAATATAACTTCAAAAAGTGCTGGACTTTTTAGAAAATATTTTAACTAGCTAATACTCAGACACTTTGATGTATCTGTCCCGAATTAAAGAAACTCATTCATTTGATCGTATGAAAAACCAGTGAAAATTTAAGGCTTTTACCTGTAATAGTTTTGAGATGTTCATGTTGATTGCCACAGATGTCAATGTGCAAAAAAACAAAATAAAAAAACAAAAACAAATCACAGGGCTCATTATATCTGTTCAGACTTTGTACCGTACAAGACTGTCGATGAGAAAATGTTCTAAAAATGGCTGCTTTCAGATGGAATGACCCATTTTGTTAAAGGTCCCTTAGCAGCTCGACTAGAAGCTTTTGGTAGCCAGCAGCATGTTTCTGGCATATTTCTGACTGGATATTTGACCAGTCCTCTTGGCAGAATTGGTAGAATTTTTAGCATAGTCTAAAAATGTACTTAATGGCCTCCAAAGTCACCAGATCGTAATCCAACAGAAAGCACATGGCATGTGGTGGAACAAAAGATCCATATTATATAACTCAATATCCAAAATATCTGAGGATGGTTACTGTAAAATTTCCAGCACATTGATGAACCTAAAGTAACTTTACAATGTGCTAAAATTCCATTAAACTATTTCCCTCAAAATATTCACAGTAAACCCTGTTATTCCATGATTTATTCTCGATTTTATGACTGAATCTTTAATCCATCACTGTTAGAAAATATTGTGCAATCACAATTCAGTGAGCATTTTAAACTGTTTAGGCATGCTGCAAAGTCTCAGTTAAGAGAATGTATAAAATCTAAATGACAATAAAAATAATACAAAAATCATACATATTTGTTTAAATGACATTTTCCTTAGATGTCAATGGGAGAATCTGGTAAAAAGTAAAAAACAAAAAAAACAAAAACAACACAAACAAACAGACCAGATAAATAGTGTGAAAGAAAGAACTGCATGAAGCCCATATGTAATGAGATATTCCAATAGTGTGACATCTGAGGTAAATTTTACAGATGTTACCATCTGCTGTGTTTCCCTCTGTTGTCAAGAGAGTGCAAGGAATGAAGAGGGAAAATGGTGCACTGTATTAAATGAAGATATACTGTTGAAAACACAAATCACGTACTGTGTTTGACCTATTTTGATAGAAATGCTGTATTTCTGAGTACAGACATAAATATCAGTGATGTGAAACAATTATGTGCTGTGATGTTCTAAATGCATCATAGTGTGTCTGTCATCTGTGTATAGACAAAAAAAGCTCTGTTATTCGTACGTGTTCAAAGGTGAGTGTCAAATCCAAATCTCTGATACCCATAAAACTGATATGACATCCTGCAGTCGAGTTTTTCAAATTACACAGAAGTATACATCTGTGGTTCATAAGGAATTTATGAAAACAAACGCTAAGATGCAAGATTGCAGACTACCCTAATTCTGTTGTGTGTGTTAAAAAAGAAGATTTTTGGTCACAAGCACTCTGAAATCCAATGAGGTACTGTAGCAACATATCCAAAAATAACTCAGTGTCATGCTTTGACCTGTCGAATAACAACAAAAACAGTTTATGGCTAAAAGCATCTCTAAAAAACTTTTATTCTCTCTCAAAACACAACAGAGGTAACAATACTGCAGAGTGGAACCTGGCGATGCAGAAAGAACCTGGCATTCCCTGTTCATCATGTTGATTGGAGGGATCAATTCACATTTGTTGTTTCACTGGCATATTTCAGGATTTTGTAACGGGGCTTTTACATTTAGCATTTCACAATTATCCTACAGAGAAAACTACTAGTTACAGGTGCAAACAAAATGAGGCTTTTGTTGGATCTTCGCTTTTAGAATAGACAAAATAGGACATTATCAGAGCCTGCAGCCCAGCCTTCTTGCAGTACCTCTCAGACCTGTTAGAGGGCAGTGTAGCTCTATGATATAGCCGGGGCCACCAATGGGGAGAAAAGATTGGTTTCTCTAAATTCTATCCCTCATTAGGTTCCATGCAGTGCCTGAATTACTTGCTGCATCTATCCATTAAAGTCCCTCTTTCTGTATACTGCTCACATTAAACACAGGTACGGTGCCTCACTAGATGAATGCAGGAAGAAATCTGACCTCATTCCCAGTCCCATTTTGCTGTGGCTCATTCCTGTGGAGGCATTCAACGGTTGTTTTTGTGTGATTGAAATGGTATATTCATAAAGTTGCAGAAGTTTCTGCGGAGAAGACTGACAGACTGAACGGTGTGTTTTTGTTTGTTTTCACCAACTCCATTTGTGTCCACATCACATTGTTAGGACTGTTGCCATATTCAACACAGGGAAATCGGGCGAAATACATTTGGAATCTAAATCTCCAGATATTCACTTGCTAATGTTGTGACAGCTTGTTAGCTTATTCATTCTGCAGCAGGCTATGGAAGTTGATAGAGCAAGTTGAAGTTCATGTCTCCAGGCTCTAACCCTGTCCACTTGGCTCCCTGCTTTGCCACGAAGACTTAATTCACAGAGATGCACAATCATCTCTGCAGTGAAAGTGCAGCAAGTGCGCTGACCTTTTGGTTGACCTGTGCCACAGAGATTTCTTAAACCCATAACCCTAATCTAATCTCCGCAATTGTTTTGCTTGAGGGCAGCACGGTGGTGCAATGGTTAGCACTGCTGCCTCATAACAAGAAGGTCCTGGGTTTGAATCCAGCCTTTCTGTGTGCAGTCTGCATTTGTTTTCCATGTGACTGTGTGAGTTTTCTCCAGGTGCATGCAGTTAGAGGGCTTAGGTCAATTGGTGAGTCTAAATTGGCCATAGGTGTGAATGGCTGTCTTCTCCAAGGTGTAGGCCTCAGGCTGAAGTGGATAAATGGATGGATGGTATCTCATGGTCTGATGAGCAATTTGTATGTTTACTGGTTAATCAGTTTCCTGTTTTATCAAAATGTACTATCAGATATGCAATAAAAATATAATTCTTAAATGAAGCAGCCAGCATTTTTGACTTCATAAGCTGTATTTAGGTCTCTTCCGTACCCTTTTCATCAAGGTTTCAGAGAACAGTTTGGCTCCACTGTAAAGTAAACTCCAGCTGATGTATTGAGATTTTAATTTAAGTTATTTTTCTGGCAGTCCTTCTTCAGGAGGGAGAACAAAAGGCCTCCATGTTGTCCCTCTTCTCTTCCCTTGCAGTTGATAATCAATGAAGGGACAAAGCTGCCAGCTATTGACTGAACTGAGATGAATGACACTGCTCCCAAAGGGTCCATTTGAATTTTGACAGGCAGGATTCAGAAGTCCTATCCCTTCTTTGATGGTGCCAGGAAGAAGGCTTTGCACTGACACACTGAAGGTAATACTAAGTGCTGATACAGGGCTATGACAGGACCGAAATACATTAAGTTGCAGAGATCATGTGTAGGCAGTTTAAATCACTGAATATTACACTTATTGAATCCCACTTTTGCAGCTGTATCTTTTCTACAGTAGAGCTGAATCGATGGTGAATGGGACTTGCAGCACAATGGTAAGCACGTGAACTAAATGTCAACAGAGGAAATACAGGACTCTCACCTGCCTAATAGTGGGTTTCCAAAAAAGAAAAAAAACTGCCAGAAACCTGACATTCTCCTTTCTTGTTGCTGTACATCTGCTCATGCTTCCTCTCAATTGTGACAATGTGAGTCATCTTCAAATGTCTACTGCCTCGAACACACACAGACACCCCCCCCCTTATTTCAGTATGACCTTTGTAAAATCAAGATGAAAGCTTTCAAAACATGTTTTACATATGTCATACACCATTTGTCTTAGCAATGACATGACCAGAATTATGTGGTTGCATATCAGCTTCAATCGGCAGTGTTCACCCTCTTGTGTCTGATGTTCTCTGTTTGGCTCCCGTGTGAGGATCTTGTTAATGCTGTAGCAGGCTGGAGACTGGCAGATACACCTGCTTGTCATGGATGATCACCCTATTCTGGGCAAACAAACTAAGCTGCCTGTAGACCCAGTAATCCAGCAATATTACACATTAATAAGACTCTACAGCGTGGCACCCCAGGATTAAAATTATTTCTCCTTTACTACACATCCCCTTGCTAAGTAAGCAGAATGGTTGTCAGGTTTATATCACAGACCTAAAAAACTGTTTTGCAAGAAAATAACTGTAAAATGGTATCTCTTTCTGTTCAGTGCAATGTTAAAAGGGGGGAAAAAAGAAGCACAATTTCCAATTCCCTTTTTTGGTAGTTCAGTGTATCTGTTACTATTAAAGCATTAGTGAAAAAAATAAAACTTTTTTTTTTTTTTTAATTTTAGTATTTGGCTAAAATATTATATCAAACAGCCTTGAAAACTAATACTCTCTTCTAGTTTACCATGAACATTTTAATTTTTTAATTTGTCTTACCAGAGTCTTAGATCAGTATTCTTAGATCCAGTAATGTCTAAAATATTCCCTTCATAACTGGATTATAGATTAAGCTCAGCTTGGAGATTTATTGGCCTGGTTTTGTAGAATCACCCTGAAAGTAGAAAGTAAGATGTCAATAGCTGGACAATGTATTAGTGTTGAATTGCAGTGATAACAATTATTCATTATTACAGCCTAAATGATTACACATAAATAACTATGATTAATTAAAATGTGCATTTTCTTGAATGTCTGTTACTGGGCAATCTGATCTCATGTAAAGTCAAAAGCCCACTATACTTTAAACATCCATTCTGTACACTGATGGTTTTGTCTCTACCTTATTGCTACATCTGATGCAGCTAACTATTTCCTTGTGCAAATGCTCGTTTGGCTCCCAAAATCAAACAAACTGTAAAGCACCAAGGAGATGGCAGTAAAAACTCCTGAGCTGTGATGTCATCAAGTACACTGCCGTTCCAATTGTAGAACGATCGCGCTGCGTTCTCGGGAAGTCCGGACTCCAGTGTGAACTTACGAAGTTCGGACAAGCGAAAACGCAAGTACTTAGAAACGGCCTAACAGTCTGCAGTCTATGAACTAACCTCAGCTGATGCCAGCTAACAATGTTAGCTTGGTGGCGAGTATCCTTCATTAATAGTAATAAAAATCACACAGCAATAGTACATCAAAGATACTGAAGTTTAGCCCATCCCATTCTTCTTATGAAGTGGTGTCGGAAATGTATTCCTGCTCGTGCACTGCTGGCTCTGGGTCCATTGTGTAACTGACGCCACCAACATTAACAGGACGCTTACATTAGAGCCTCTTATTGCGTGTTTTGTTTCGGTCTCCAGCAATCAGAATCAGAGAAACTGTATTAATACCAAATGAAAACTGAGTAAAGCAAAAAAAAAAAGGGCCACGAGTCGTACTCAAACCCAGGCCAGACCACATCACAGAGTATGGAAAATACTAAAGAAGGAATTCCTTTAAAAATAGTAACAAACTTGAAAAATTTTTAAACTTGAGGCATCTGCAAATACATGAAATTATTACAGTGAAATTGGGGACTAGGTAAGATAAAATTATGGTTCTGACATATTTGTAAAAATGTGTCATATTGAAAGCGTCCTTCCTTTAGGATAGCCTGCTGCCCCTAATATGGACTTAAGAGATGGTCCACAGTTAAAAGACAATACACCAGAGTTTAATCACCGAGGGAGTCGATGAACAAATTTAATTAGCCTTAAACAACAAGCAGACAAACTGTTGAGCCCCCCCCCCCTTGCTCCACACCTGATATGGACTTGAGAAAAGTGACACTGTTTGCAGGGTCACCTTAAATCACTCACTATTTTCCAGATGGTTGCAGCCATTTCAGAGAAGTAATTAGCTTAAATACTCCTCTTAGTTAAAATGGATTCCTGTACTTCAGTATGGCTCACTACCTGTCTCTGAGCTTCCGTAAAAGAGGCAACGTAAACCTCCTGAGATTTGGTACAGACACAGTAGAGCATTGTCTAATTGTTTATGGGTTGGTTTGACATCTGATATCTAGCATATGATTCACATCACTGTCACACTACTCATACTTCATTTATCCCTGGTGCCATTTGGATGAGGCATTGTCATCCTGAAAAGAGACCACTTCCATCAAGACAGAAATGCCTCATCATAGGATAAAGATAATCACTCAGAACAACCTTGTATTGATTTGCAATGACCCATTCCTCTAAGGGGGTACGTGGAGCGTAACACTGTAGAGCCCCTCACTGGACATGCCTACTTGGATTTAATCATCCAAGGTCACAATACAAACACAAACCTGTGTTTGGATAATTCAGTTAACAGAGAGAAACACAGCATCAGCTTTCCCTACATTTTTCCTCTATGCCTTGCAGGTATTTGTCACAGAACCCAGAGTTCAACAGTTTTAACCTGTTGAACTGGACACTTTTGGTTAGTGCAGTGGCAAATCATACTGGGATGGTGAAAGCCATTGGAAATAAACTGCAATAGTGCTGGACTTTTGAGGCACAGGTGGTGGAGGGGTTGTCTACTAATTGCAGGGTTTAGAGTTTGGTCACCAGCTGAAGTACGTGTGGAAGCCACAGAACCCCAAGAGCATGCTGATGACATTTCAATGCATTACAACTCAACTACTGTTGATGTATATGTGTATGTGTTTGGGAATAAGAACACACTTTTTTCACATTGTACAATGGAAGTTCAAAAGGTGTGATATAAGTGCACGCGTTTGCTATTTTCATGTTGAGTCTGAAAGCCCCACTTTCCCTTTGAGTTTAACTTGAATGCTTCATATTGTGTGTTGAGTTGTGTTGTGAAGGGAAACTAGGTAAAAAAAAGATCTACCAACACTTCTAATTTACATCTAATATTTTCAAGCAAATTAAACAAGGACGACTATCTATATAGTTTGTGTCAAGACATTTCCTCTAATATAAAATCTCTATATTTTGTTGATTCAGACTGACTAAACTGGTGTTTGATTTTGTTGTTGTGAGTTTGGTTTTGTTGCCAGAATAGTGTTTTTCATTAAAGAGG
This sequence comes from Etia nguti, assembly GCA_015106755.1. Lineage (NCBI taxonomy): Eukaryota > Metazoa > Chordata > Actinopteri > Cichliformes > Cichlidae > Etia > Etia nguti. The sequence continues at coordinate 11,619 of VUQG01014933.1, forward strand.
TGGTTACATTTAGGCATTAAACGTATCACCTCTGTGCCACGCTGAAAATGAATTACTGCACATTTATATTCAGCTTTTGCCCTCAACCTGGGAATCACATTACAGGTCCTTAAAGATGATTCTGTACACACATCAACATACACAACTTGCCTGGGTAATAATGCTTATCAAGCATATGTAATTGGAAGCCAAAACAAAATTTCTCTTGGTGATCCTAAATGGTTTTGGCACTTGTAAATGATAGCTGACTAATGTTCTTCCATCTGTGCTGACAGTGTCACTCCAGCCTACTGCAAGACATATTGCTGTGCTTAGCATTGCAAAAACAACACTCGGAAGCCAAGATACCAAAGTAAAAAGGTCTCAGATGTATTTTCAAAGGAAACAATATCTTAGTATGCATATTTTTCCCCAAAGCAACGTGTGTCCTCTGCTTGTTGTTTTTGTGACAGTTTGAGAAAATGTGAGAGGCGTAATCATGCTGCAGTGTGCTATTTTTTCAAGGTTGGGTGAGTAACAATTCAGAGCTGTTGCCAGACACTTACTTCCTAATCCCCAAAACTCACTAAAACAGAACCATTTTGAACAGATGAGGTTTCCACTCCCTTTATAACAATGCATTGTCCTGTCTTTCATCTCTAATGCGAGAGGTAAATAGCCATTAATCACAGTTCACAGTGTCTTCCTGCATTGTACAGAATGGGCTGTAAAGAGCATGCATGGATGAAACTGATTTTAATTTTCACCGTCTGGCTTGTAAGAATAAGCGTAGGGGTATCAAGGTGAATATCTATGAACACGATAAACAAGAAAACCCAAGAAAACCGATATAAAAATAATATTTAAATATAAATATATGTATGGATATGTAGAGCACAGGGATGTTTGCAGTATTCCCTTATTTCCACAGAGCACAAGACTCTAATTTTTGTCATGATCCATTTCAGGGGAAATAATTATGCAGCTAATGCAATTTAATCCCTGCCCTTGCATCCTTCTCTGAGGAAGAGGCACATGCAAGCTAACATGAAGTTGGAGCTGTTGCCTGATTACATGCACAATATTAATTGGGTTAGAGGAGCAGAGCTATACTGAGGAAAAAATTAGGACATATTTAATCCAAAGAAACTGGGATTACTGGTAGAAAACTTGGGCAGAACTATACTGTAGGTTCATTCTGACTGCTCATAAGTGGCCCTGAAGATATTTGTCATCTATAAATTTGTATGTTTTGTCTTAATTCACATCTGTGTTGCTCATTTTTTATTGCTTCACTTTTGTAGTAACTCAGTATGATAGCTATATAAAATTTTTTCATCTTAATTTTTTTGTGTAGAGCACATTTTTCCTTCTATAGTGACTACACAGGAAGAAAGTGCTTTATCCTTAATCTGTATCTTCTTTCAGTAGACTCTAAATTCCCCAGCCTTGGTGGGTTTCTGTTATGTGGTCTGATTTCTCTTTACATTTCAAGAGGCTCCTGCTTCCCTCCACTCAGAAGCAGATTAGGTTGGTATAAAACCTGAAAGAATGAATCAATATTTGTAGTGTGTTTCCAGCCAAAGCCGCAGGATGGCTCTAAGAAGGCAGTGCCATTCAGTTCGCTGGGCCCATGAAGTTTTGTACAGACACTTATAGTCCTTCTAAGGGCACAGACTTTTCCTTTTGCCCGGATCGAAGTCAAGATTTTTGTATATTTCAGTGAAATATCTCTCTACTACTACTACTACTACTACTACTACTACTACTAGGGATAAAAATTAAACAAAAGTTTCAAACCTTTTAAAGTTTTAGATTCTTATCCTTCTCACAGGAAGGATAAGAACGATTTTTGATTGGTTTAAATCATAGAATCATAGAATAGTATAGAATAGAATAGCCCTTTATTTTCATTGTACATGTAGAACAACATTGTGAGTGCTCCACACCAACTGTGCCAGAGTAAGATATAAATAGTAGACAGCAGGAATAAAGAGCAAACAGGAGAAATATATACAATCAAGAAAAATATATACAAAACAATAGAAAAGCACACATTAGAGTACATACTTTATTACTCATAGGGAGCTAACCATGCAAGAGATGTTTTGGCCCCCATAAAGCCCTAATGTTGTCACCATCTGCTCAAGTTACGGTCATGCGTGTACACTTTCGGCCTAGCGACATAACCCTGTGACTTCCTACTATGATAGCTACTGTATTCTTCTAAATGATAGGTGCTTTTGGTAAGAGAAACAGCAGTAGGAATGGTAATGCACAGGTATCTCATTAAGTATTATAGC
>VUQG01014934.1:0-14206 GCA_015106755.1 Etia nguti
GTGAAATTCCGGATAATATACAAACTTCTTCTGCTCCCCTTCAAGGCCATTCATAACCTCGCACCTCCTTACCTTTCTGACCTGTTAAGCACTACCTTTCCTGCCCGCTCACTTCGATCTTCTTCTCCTAGCCAGCTTTCTGTGCCTTCCTTCCGCCTCACCACCAGGGGAAGAAGAACTTTTAGCTGCTCTGCTCCCAGGCTGTGGAACTCTCTACCCCCAGATATAAGAAACATTGGTTCTCTCCCCCAGTTTAAATCTCAACTCAAAACCCATCTGTTCAAATCTGCATATTCACTGTGAACCCACTGTTTGTTAATTTTATCTTGTGCTTTTGTTTTATTGTTCTTCATTTTGTCATTGTTCTATTATGTGTTTTATCCTATTGTAAAGTGTCCTTGGGTGTCTTGAAAGGTGTTTTATAAATAAAATTTATTATTATTATTATTATTAATGTTAACTTGCACTGCCGCCATCTTGGTTCATTAAGTCAGGTTCGGCAGGCCTGTTCTGACTTTCCAATTCAGTAAATCCAACTTTGGGGGCTTTCTAGTCTAAAGCCCCAACTCAGACATTACCTCCCATTTCAAATGGAACACATTAGATAAAACTTTTCTACCTGGCTAATGTTAGCTAGTTAGCCTCTTTATACTGTTACACAATTTAATGGTGAATAAAATCAACATTTAACATTACATCACTTGTTTTTAGGTTAGCCTGCTAGCTATACTATAACAATTAACCTTAAACTGAAAGTTAGCTTCCTGTTTATTCAAATAGGCTTCATCAGATTAAACTGGATTTTCTCCAGTTAATGTTAGTTGCTAACATGGGCACGCTACTTGATTTAGAATTTATCAGCTAGCTGGCTGACCTGGCTATTTAGCCTCATTTACTGATGTACCGTATGAAAACGTGCGTGCGCCCTGTGTATGTTAGCAAAACAGAATGAGTCTGAAGCAGCCAGACTGTGCAATCTGCATAAAGTCACTCCCCCATTTCTCTACATAAGGACACACCTTTACCTGCAGGTGAAGCAGAGAGAGTGGTGATGATGTAAGAGCAGCTCTGAAGCTTTACTGCTACTTTCTTTTGTCCCGAGTCCCTCTGCTCCCATTTAGCGGGTGGCAGCAGATGGCCACCCACCCCTGAGCCTTTTTTGGCCAGAGGTGTCTTCCTGGTAAAAGGGAGTTTTTCCTTCCCACTCTCACCAAGTGCTTGCCCACTGTTAGGGTTTCTCTGCATGATTGTAGGGTCTTTATCTTACAATATAAAGCACCTTGAGGCGACTGATGCTGTGGCTCGGCATTATATAAATAAAACTGATTCTGAGCATCTGTTACTTATGATGTTTAGGACTATAATGATGTATGGTTTAGAGATAGTGGCACTAAGGCTGCCTTAAGATGATAAGATCTTCAGTGGCAGTGAGCAGGATGACATCAGAAGAGAGTGGACATATTTGACAAAGGATGATGAAGATGGAGGAAAAGAGGAAGAGCTTGGGGGAGGTTCGTAGCCTTGCTGACTGTTGATGTTGGGAACAGAAGCTCTGAGAAAAGTGAAGAGAGAGAAGCCTTCAACTGTTTGATACGTTACAGCACTGCTGCTGAGCACCTGTGGCAAGCTGTAGATTACCTGAGATCAGGAAGAGGATGTGAGGCGGCGAGGTAAAAATCAATGAGGTTTATTTGCAGTCACAATGCTTACACTATATGTAGCAGACATCCAAACAACTCAAACAGCTATTCACTCTATGGACCCAACACATTCACATCAGGGACACAAGCCAAAAAATTAGGAACTCAATAAACATCCGTGAGTGCTGACATGGTTAGAGATGAGCTAGTTGTCACAAACAGTTAGCAGCAACATCGTAGAGAGTAACACAAGTTGCTAATAGACTCCACTTCCTGCTTCTCTTTGTACACCTTCTGCCAAGGTTTGACGACCGATCCGGACGCCTTCGCCGCACTCACGCCTCGATGGTTTCCGCTCGTCGCTTCCCGCTTGGCGGCTCGGACCTTGGCTGTTTGAGCTCCATCGCGGGTTCAAGCCGTCGCAGCACCGTGAGACGCCACATACACACACGCCAGGCAACAGAGAGCCACTCCACTCCACGCACACGCAAACACACACAACATCAACGCACACGCCAAAAAGGACTCCCTAAAAAAGGGGGGCAGGCCGAGACCTGGTCCGAGGAATCCAGAGTGTAAACAAAATGGTGGAAACTGCACCCAGCCTACCAGAGGGGAAAATGTAGCTGTGACCATGTTGCTTACACGTTCATCAAGCAGCAGGCGTGCGACACCTGCAGGACGTCGCCACCGGCACCGCCGCCTTGCTCAGAGGAAGGCGGAGCCGCGGCAGAGCCGCGGCGGCGCAGACGGGCGCCTTAAAGGGAAGTTCTGCTGCTTTTTCAAAAAAACCTCCATCAGTTTCTGTGAATTCAGTCAGCTGACCCTGGAGAGGATTTCACGTTTTTAACTGCATGAAAACGACGAATAACGTGGTGAAACCTGAAATTTCCGAAATTATGACCCAACATATGCCGAAAACCGTCATGCGGCGATGAAAAAACGGCGACCTTCCTCCCTGACTTCCTGTGTGGTTTTTCTTGGTCACGTGTCTTTAAACGCTGTTATGGTGCAGTATTCGACTCGAGACTCGGTAGAAATTGGTGCTGCCTGAAGATCTGTGGAGGTTTCAGCTCAGCTTTAAACGTTTTCCTCGGTTAGTGGATTCAGTTTTTTGGATTTTGTTCTGTTGGTCAGACACTTGAGAATGTCACCACCAGAAACCTCTGAGACATGAACTCTATTAACCCGACAACATCCTGTAAAAGTCGCAATATTAAACCAGTCGTCCAGGCGAATCGGGGTAATACTGTAACATTACCATGTGATCACTTTTTCCTGAGTTTGAAGACTTGTTTAAAGAATTGTGTGGTTCTGTTTTAGTCGAGCTGAAGCCGATAACAGCAGCTGCTGATCATGATGAACACTCGGGTCACGAGTCAACGAGAAGCTGAAATTAAAACGTGCAGATTCTCAGAGGATGTCTGCACTCCGACGCTCCTCTGATGTCAAAGCAGATTTACGGAGGTTCAAACACGTCGCTTTTGAGATGCGTTTAAAGTCGGTCTGAAAAAGAATCCTCGCATCATGAGTCATTGTGTTAATTTAACTGAAAATATGATAACTGAGCGTGATTATATCCTCATTTCTGCTGGTTTTATTGGGAAAGTTTATTTTCATTACAAAGGAAACCAATAATCTACAGAAAGCATGAGAATTTTTAAGGTGAATATATCGGAGAGCTGAAAACTCACTCAGGGACTGTTAAGTGGGGCGAAAGCAGGAAGTCCTCCAGCTTCAGGAGCTCGAGTCTGAAATGTTCGTTTGAAATGCTGCAGATCATTTTGTCTGATAAATCAATAACGTCTGAATAACAGGGAAAAAATGAAAAATAATAATTTTTAAGGAGATGTCTTCAGATATTTGACAAATGTTTAAAAACCCAAAGATGAAGAGTTTAAAATAACGCAGCTTTAATTAATCATCAGAACGAGGAAGTTAATGATCTGGTTTAGTGTCGCGGGAAAAAGAAAAGCTGGAACTCAAGAAGAACAAAATGTCTAAAAATTCAACATTTTGAGGCTGAAAACTTCTAACGACCCTTCGTAACAACAGAAGCTCTAATCAAGGATTAATCATCAGATTATTATATCAAAAATCTGACTGAAGATTGATAATTCTGTCCGGCTTTGTGTCGTCTCTAAAATCGTCACTGCAGCTCCAGTAATAATAATAATAATAATAATAATAATTATTATTATACTAATACGGCTTTAATGAAGCCTCTCTTTGATGATTTCCTCTGTATTTGGAAACCTGGATCGTGACCTCCAGTCACCCTGATGACACCCTGAACTTCTCTAAACCTTGAAATGTCAGCCTGTGTGTTGTGTGATCCCTTTAACGCTTGTTTTACTGTAAATTTAAAGAGGTAAAGTTTTGTTTTGATTGCGCTTTAGTCAAACTGAAGTTGATGAAGTGCCAGATTATTGTTCTGGAGCTACAGTTATAACAATTATAATAATAATGACGATGATGATGATGATGACGACGATGGGGATTTTGATGAAAAAAGGCCAGAAAACTGAAAAACGCTCATCATCTCTTCTAATGTGACGGATCAGAAAAGCTTTAGCTTTCTTTAACCTTTGTTTTCTCGCAGCTGAAGGTGTTTTGTTTTTTCTTTTTAAATGAAGGCTGGACAAAGATGTCTAGCATAGTGTCACGTGACCAAGAAAAACAGGAAATAATCACAATTTTTGCCTTTAAATCATTGTTATGACGCTCTGACAAACATGCTGACATTAGACCAACTTTAAGCTGAAGGTTTAGCGAGCCTTCACAATAAAAGTGGCTCCAATGAAAGATGTTTGGTCTGCTGAAGGTGTTTAATTTAGTCCGAGCACCACCGAAAAGCCCAAAGATCTCCAGGTTAGTGTTGTGGGCAAAGAAAAACAGGAAATGAGGACGGAGGCAGCGTCTCTCTGACTTGCCGTGATTGAAATGTGACGCTTTTGTGATGCTGAGGAGGAAAAGCAGCAAGACGGTCCCTCTGAGGCCGTCATTCGGGAATATTTACATCACTTCAAGCAGCAGAGACGGAGAAAAATGTACAACATGGATGCTCTGAGCCTCCCTTTCCGTTAGTGTGTGTACCTCTGCTTCCTGTGCTTGCCCCGCCCACCCTCCGGCCTCACGCCCACGCAGACAGACATGTGCACTAACTCACTACTCTGTAAAAAGCTCAATCACACGTTGGTTTATCGTCTCGTCTTTGTGGGTTTTTAAAGTCGATCATTATAAACATTGTTCAAAATGTTACGAAAGAAAATGTACACTTGGTTTCTCGGGTGGTTTCTATACAAGGCAGGCAGAAGCGGATTACTACGTTTACCGGCGTTTATCCCCTTCGTCCCCTCGCCGCCTCTTCTGGCTGCGGCGCACTCCGCTTCCTGTCAGTGATTCAGAGTGCTCAAACATGCTCCCTCCCCCCTCCCCCCCTCTGTTCGAGCAGCCAGGCGAGCCGGGCGTGGCGGGCTGGCTTTAAAATAGATCTGTATATATTTATATATGCTTATATCAAAAAGGAGGAAGGGGAGGGGGAGGGCTGAATCGGTGTCGTGGCGGGGTGATGATCCCCGGGCATCCGGGCCTGGGGGGGGAGAGGGGGATGCAGAGAGGTGAGGGGTAGGAGGCCATGGAGAGGCGGGTCGAGGGGCCGGGCGAGCTCGGCGGGCGGCCGTGTGGAATGTCAGCTCATCATGTCGTTGCTGTTGACGCCGTATGTCGAGTTCTTCATGCTGTCGTTCACCTCTCTCCTGAACACCGACAAGTTCTGCGTGAACCTGCAGAACACACACACACACAGCATTTTTTACCTCATCAAGCACACGAACAACTCCCCTTAGCATTCCCCTGCAGGAGGTCAGAACCAGCTAATCCCGACTGTTAAGCTCCGCCTACTTGAAAAAGCGTTTATTTGTGGAAACGCTCAGAAAGGCGGCGCTCCTTTCAGGTCCTGAATTTCTGACCAGCGTGTAAACGGCTGTGTTTTACAGGATAAATTTGTGGTTTTGTGAATGAAGCCTGGTGGAGAGGAGCAGATCTGTGTCATCAGCACAGAAACACTCGTTAGTTTAACTAAGCAAGTGAGGGCGAGGGTTACCGCGGGAATCATTAGGATTTTGCGGTTGTTACAGCGCAGACTGATGTAGTATAACTCCTCGACTGGAGTCATGTGACCACCCTCTGCACAGACAGCAGCATTACCTGCACGTCAGTTCGAGGTTAGATATTGACTGTGAACAAACACAATATTTGTACAGAAATAATTTTGAGCTCACTTTTTTTTTTTTTTTTTACTGTTTTCGTCCTTTTAGGTCACCCAGACCTTCAGTTGCTGCTCCATCACACCTTCTGGAGGTTCTCCATCAGCAGTTTTACTTTCCTAATTCAGTTCTTTCCAGCTGCTGATTAAATATGACGTGTTCGGGATCACAAAGTAACAACGGTAAGCAGGACTGGACGATTTCCTCCATACACTGATCGTCCTGACGTCCCCCCGATAGCAGGTTATATTATAATGCACAATGTGTGTCACCAAAACTAAGGTGCATAAAAATATTGGTCGATATATCGCTGTTCCATGTCACCAAACATTGGTCTTCATATATCGTTCAGGCTGTTTAGGATTACACAAGAAAAAATGTATTCCTCCAGTTACAGCAGTAATCGAGTGGGCGTGGCTTCCTGCAGGTAACCCAGTCTGTGGATCAGAACCTCATACAAGCCCTGCTCCAGAGTCTGAATGATCACAGACTGAGTGACAGTGGCTTTTATCTCTAACGCTGAGCTACGATCCTGACGGAGTTTAGCGTGTCTCAGGTCTCCACCTGTTTTTCACCTTCCTGACTACCTGAGGATGAATGCTGCGTGCTCTCACCTGTCCCGGTTCTTTGTTAGTAGATTTCTCTCGATTCCCTCCATCAAGTTCTCGAAACATAAGTGCATGGCTTGCTGCTTCTCGGGCGGCTGGCTGTTGACGATGCTGTTCCTCAGGTCAGCGAAATACTGCGGCCAGAAAACACACGTGTTATAGCACACACGGACCCACGTGGCGCCACCTCTGAGGCGAGTGTGAGCGTCAGTTACCTTCTCGTTGAGCAGGATGAGGCCTAAGAGAGGCCGCGACATCGACCACTGGTTCCTGCAGTCCTCGAAGATGATGATGTTCAGAACGGTGGACAGCATCTGATCAACGACAGCAGCAAGGTGTCAACGTGTGTGTGTGTGTGTGTGTGAGGGGTCAGGTGACTCAGGTGTGATCAGCTCACCTGCTGGATCATCTCTGGGTGCTGCTGCATGATGTGCAGGAAGCGGTCGTCTGTCGCCATGGGAGCGGGCCGCTTCTTGGTGGAGCGTGACAGCTGCTTGAACAGGTAGGTGACAATGTGGTCGAGGCTGGAGCAGCAGCCGGTGCACACCATCGTATCTGAAACACACACACACTATGATGTAGCACCGACACACACACACACACACTCAAACCTGACCACCGCCGCTGCCTTACCGAGCGCCGTGAGGCCTTCTGATATGGAGGACAGGATGTACATGACGACGTGAGGCTCCAGGCTCGCGATGAAGTTCATGTGGTCCTGCGTCAGCACCTCCAGCAGAGAGTAGAAGGACTGGCTGAGCTTTGGGTAGTCCTGCAGAGACAGGACCAGAGGTCAAAGGTTAAAACCTCGCTCAAACAGAGTCCACATCTCCAAAGTCACAAAAACCTGTGAGGGGGCGGAGCATACCAGCAGGTCACTGTGAGGGATGGACAGCAGTAGTTTGATGAAGGTCTGTAAGGCGTTGTCCAGAGCGTCGTCGCCATACAGACGGAAGACCCCGAAGTTGACGTAGTTCCCGCTGAGCACCGCCTTCAGCATGGCGAAGCACACGCTGACGCCCTTCAGCTTCACCCCGTACACCTGGTCCTTCGGGACCTCGCCCAGTGTCAGGATACGATTCCCTGAAGGAGAAAACAGGAACGCGATGAGCGGCGCAGAGCAAGGACCGTTATCTGTTTGAGGCGGTTGAGTGGGGGTCAAAGGTTGTACCATAGGTCGTGATCATCTTGCTAGTTTCTCTAAACAGCAGGATGCCGTTTGGCGACGACACGTCAAACTGAAGCCGCTGAGATCTGAAAACAAAAACCAAACACAGTTAGTGACCATTCACCTCCACATTTGATCTGAAAGGAGACACGCTGTGGTTTCTGAGCTGAGTCAAACATCACTAAAAACCAGCTACGTTAGTCACGTCTGATCACCAGAACTCTGAAAACGTTCAAGTGTCAGACCTCTGAGGCGGCTTCCTGAGAGACACTTTACTCAATTTGGAAGAGAAAAAAAAAAAGTTTCGCCCTCATTTAAAACTTCCTGTGCTGATCGTTCTGCCGGCGTTCACCGTGTGTACTGTTAGAATTAACCAATGAAAACACTTCCACAGCTCCTGCCTGGAGGGGAAATGCTACAATCACAGCTGATCCCGGGCCGCCCGCGGGTGGAGGCGCTTTACCTCAGAGTCGGGCTGCCTTAACTTTCTCTGAGTCGTCTGTGGATCCTCACAGGCTGAACCGTTATAAGGACGTGACAGCACAGAGGTCAGAGGTCATACTCTCAAACCAGAAACGCCTCTGTCATCGGGTAGGTTTACCTGTTGTGGACGAGCTCCGCCATGAGCTTGAGGACCGGCGTGGTGCATGCTGGGTCGTGGTACCACAGCTCAATGGCCCGCTGAAGGATGGGCATGTAGGTCGGGTATCTGCGGAACGGGTTAAGGACACACCTTCATCGTTTACACAGTAAACGGAAAAACCAGGATCTGACCGCACGCTGGTCCGAGGTCAGCGTAAGGATACATCCAGTCAAACAGCATCATGAAGCTCGTCTTGGCGTTGAAGGCGAACGCAATGCCTCGCAGGTCCCGGACCAAACCCACCAGAGTCCTCTGCAGGAGGAAGAGGAGGAGGAAGGTGAATGTTTCTAAACGTGTGCTCAGCTGCTTCTGCTGGAGTTTCCTTGTGTTTAAGCAGCATCACAGTTTTATTAGCACAACTAACTCTATTAGCACAAACATCCGCTTTATTCTTTATCCCTCCTACAAAGACATCGCTGTGTCACATGTGCTTTTACGTACAACACAGAAACACAAACACACGAGGAACACAATGTGTGTCTGTCTGGAAAAACAGAAATAAATGTTTGGCAAAACTGATGCTGTTTATGTGTCTGTGTATGTGTGTGAGGGTGTGGGTGTTCTTACCTTGGCTTCCTGCTCGTTAAAGGTGTTTGTACTCAGCATCTGAGCCACTGCTTCAAACGCCGCCGTCAGAGGCAGCATGAACTGTTCGAACTGGTCCTCATCTTCACCTGCAGACACACACACACACACGAGGCTCAGTGTGAACTGTGCGTGTGTGTGGCTCCTGCAGACCACCTCACACTTCAATTCCTGTCTCCTGAGTTTCAGGCACCAGTGCCTCTCTTGCTTCAGCTTTTGTGTCGTTACAAATAAAAACATTTAGATGGTTCTTTGTCACAAGGGGGCGCCACAGTGGGTTGTTCTGGATCTGTGTCTCAGTGACCTTTTGCCAAGTGAAGTCTACAGAAAGTCTAAAACATCTGGAGAACCTGAAGCCACACCAACGTGTGTGTGTGTGTGTGTATGCGTACCTAAATCGACCATCAGCAGGCGCCCCAGTGCGGTGTAGAAGGTGGTCCGACACCTCATGTCGCTCAGGTTGGACTGGTTGTTCACTCCCAGGAAGGAGAAGTGCTCGCTCTGACAAAGACAGCAGCAGGAAGTTCATCACAGCTCACTTTGTTGTTCTTTGGGACGTTTGTGTGTCAGCTTCACTCAAAACTTTTAATCAGATAAATGTGAAGTACTCACTGTGTGGTTGTTGAGCATGAACTGGACAGCACTGAGCTTCACCAGCTTCCTCACGCTGCTGTACGTGCAGACAGTGAAGTCAAGGAGAAAACACTCACCCAGAGCCCCGCCCCTTCCTTTAACTCAGTGCCTGGTTTTAGTTTTAGTCTTTAAGATAGATTCATTATCCTGCTCAGTAGCTTTGCATGACTCACAGTTCATAATAATCCTTATTTATCTGGCACCACGCCCTCAGCTCGTCTGAAACAAGCTGCTCAACATTTAAAGACAACTTTCTTCTGATTGGCTGCCCCTCATTAATGAGAAGATCAGGTGGGCAGGGCTTCTTTTGCTTTACTTTCACTACACAAAAACAACAACAGCAAAGATAAAAACTGGACTAAATCAACATGAAAACACTCGTGTGGGTCACAGACATGAAGGATATCCTAAGGAGAGGTCGTTCAGGAGCTGGAGTGTCTTGGAGGTGATTGGTTCACACTGGCCCCAGTACTTCAAGTTTGTGATACTGAAAGAAAGGAAAATTTACTTCTACGCATTTACAGCGGCTGAGAGTTCGTTTAGCTTTAAACATCGCTTCTCAGGTGTGCCAGAGTTACTTGGACTTTAGTTACTCACATTTTCCCTATAAAGACGCTGAGTACCATCGTCTCGTCATTCAAGCCCAAAACTTCTGATAGTCGTCGATAAAGCTACGAACAAACACAAAGAGGAAGTCACATGATCACCACAAGACTGCCGCTTCAGAGGATGCTGTAAGTCATTTTTCTGTTTCCAGTTTGGGGCAGTCTGCACTGAATTCTGCTTCTTATTATTTTACTTTTGTTCCACTGAAAATGGAAACAATAATAATAAATACTTTAATAAAATAATATCAAACCTGTGCACTTCATTTTTGCTCGATCACCCTCAGCGTTTAAAAAGGGTTTCAGGACTTTAAAACTCCCTTAAATTTAGTTTTAGCCCCAAAACGCTAAATCGATTGAATCCAGCCAGCCAGAAATCAGTAATTTGGCCCGAGCACTGTATGAACGACGCTCCAGATTCAGCCAGACTTCCCGGCCCGAGGACAGGTACCGGAACTGAATCCAAAAGTGAAGCCTCGGGTTTGAACGATGTTTTTGATAGACCGAGGTTCTCCGAGCTCTGGAGGCTGGAGATGTTTCCAAGTTCCTCCTGGGCATCCTGAGGCATTCCTGGGCCAGCTGAGATATATAATCATATACTCTGTGCAGTGAGTTACTGCTGCGCCCCAGGGCCGGCTCCCAGGTGAGAATCCAGTCAACGGATCAGCCTCTCAGCTGGTTTGGGAACACCTTGGCAACCACTGGAGGAGCAGGAAGAGGGGACTGACCATCTGAATCACAGCTGACCCTACATCTACCTAACGCCACATTTTGGATTTTAAACACCGCCGTGATGCTCTGCGAACCAGCAGGGGGCACTAACACCAACCACAGTCTACTTTCAAGTACTTATCTGGACGTTCACGTTTTGCAGTTTCTGAGCAGAGAGATCACACAGAGTCAGACCTGCTCATTCCTGTCAGCAGCGAGGGGCGGAGATTACAGAGAGGCGGGGCTTACCTTTGATGATTTCTGCACCTGGTCACCGATGTAGATCTTTCTGAACTGCTCGAAGAAGCTGAGCATGGCGAGCTCCAGCCTCTCATTCCCAGCTTGAGCGAGCCGCGAGTCTGTCAGGTTCATGAGCTGCAGCACCCTGAGGCAAACACAAGAAACGCAAGGTCAGGCTTTCAGCGACAGGAAGTCACGCCCCCAGACACCGGCTCAATACATTCCTGCTCTCACCGACAGACTAGCTCTCCGTCCATGGCATCCTGCTCGTCTGTGCTCGCGAACGACACGCGTCCTCCGATCACCGCCCCGATGATGTAAACCAACCACGTGAGCCGACCTGCAGAGAAGCAGAGGAGGCGTCAGACTCCTGAAGTCCCCAAAACAGCACAGGGGCGGGGCTCGCGCTCTTACCCTCCTGCACTGTGATGTCCATGGCGCTCGAGTTGGTGGACTGCAGCAGCTCCTGGTAGGTCTGAGCTGCCTGGTCGAACAGCTGGACGAGCAGTGCGCACGTCTTCTCGTACTCGCAGCGGCCGATGGTGGACAGCTGGTCCAGCTGCTGCTGAACGAGACCGGCGTCGTCCAGAGGGTCCTCCAGCCCGTCCCTGCGGACAGAAACATAATCAGCTCGTCCCCAAAAACCCTCAGGGGAGGCTTGATTGAGCCGTCACCGACCCAATCCTCCAGACTCAAACCAGCGTCACTGCACCAAATCACAGCCACTAACATCGAACACAGCACGGGAGTAACATCCAGGAACTGTTCCCAACACATCTAAGCTTTTATGGAGGCATTAATAAAATGGAAAGAATGGATGGTCCAGCCCACTTCCAGCATTTTTTTCCCCCTCACATTGAAATCTGAGGTAATGTTTGAACATGAATATCTCAACAAACTGTTAAAGATAAAAGCCTGAAACTATCACTGCTCGATACCAAAATGAATCAGAACCTGTCATTCTGGACTGAAACATTAATGTTAGTTAAAATATGAAACGAGAAGTCCAGCCTTCCTGCAAAGTCCCATATTTGAGCACATATTAATAAAAAACTTCACACTGCAAAAGAAAGCTAGTGATCATTTCTGAATGATATATAGTTGAATTTCAGAATACTGAAAAAAGGCATGTAGCACCATTTAACATGAAATTATGAGTCACAAAAATGAAGAAAATGCTTTTATCATTTAACTTTGACGCTAGATTGAGCGAAAATGAGAAGCTGTACCCCAGAAACAAAAATATGAATAGACAGTCAAGAATCTGGAGTTTCCAGATGATACTCTAACCCCTCCAACGATACAAATCATTTTGTTAACTGTGTGCATATTTTTCATTTTGGGGACCTGCTGCCCAGGAGGAGTCTGATAAATCAGGCCAAGTTTAACATGAGCAAAGCCAAGTTATCATCTGATAACAAACCCCAACCCTTCTGACCCTTCACGCGTCGCGCACCCACTGTCTGAATGCTGTGAGAAGTGGAATAAATGAAAATGCAGCTCTTTTGCTGTAAAATCTGATGATTTCAGATGAAATGTTCCAAATCCTGTCTAACTTCATGTTGCTGTAGTTCCCCCTGCTGGACCGACTGCGGCGGTCTTACCTGAGGATGACGTGAACCGACTCAAGCCGGGACGTGATGTAGGCCTTGGTGACCTCCGGAGTGTACGTCTCCAGCAGGTGGGGCTCCGTGGCTTTAACGTAGGGGACCGACGCCGCCAGGCGCTGCCACAGGCTCAGCAGGTAGTGAACACTGTTGGGGGCGAACTCCCAGTGCTGAGGAGGAGTAAAGAGTCAGGTACACAACACTGCTGCTTCACCACACTCATCACTCACTTCAAGTGATTTAAATAATTGACTGAAAGTGAAAATGCTGAGATTTATTCTTCAAACCTTCATAAAACACAGACCTCACTGCTACACCATAAAACCCTCATAACGACCATCTGTAACTATATATTCATAATTATCAACATTAACTCAACACTTACACCAAAACTCGCTGACTAGAAACTAGTCTGTGCATTCAGAGCAGCAGCTGGAAACCTCGTGTTTCCCCACACGGCTCAGGTGACTTTACACCTCCGTTAATCTCAGTTTTCATCCGAGTCAGATTAAACTAACTCAAATTAAACTAGCTCAGATTAAACTGATGTAACTCTCAGAATAATTTTAAATAATAAAAACAAATTCTCAAAAGGAACATAAGAGTCAAAAAACCCCAAGAAAACAAACAAAAAACATATTTTTGTGTAAATTTGATGAAAAAACTCAGAAATAATTCAAATAAAATTAAAAAGGATCACACACATGAGGTATTCTAAGACCTGGAAAAGTCAAAATTGAAATAAAAATAAACTTCAGCACATTTTTCTTTTCTTCGTAAATGTACGAGAACTGTTCCAAGAAGGAAATATCTACAAAACAAAAATCTTAAAGCAGGGCTCTAGACTAATTTTTGCCACGGTTGCACTGGTGCACCTAAAAGTTAGGCGTACCCAAATTTTTCAACCGCATCGCTTAACACCGCAGTTTTACATTTGCACTTTTTTGGGGGGAAAATTGCTGTCCATAAAAAACAATATTGATTTGTAAATGATTAACTAACAATCTTGTGCTTGTGCCTAAAGTGCTTTGGCACTCTTTGGCAATATTGTAGACAATGTTAAACTTAATCATCATCTCGACCTCCTCTGACGACCTATTTGCTGCTGCCTGCTGCTGAAAGGCAGTGGGGAGAGGGGACACTTGGGCAGTGTATTTATCACAACATATAATGTGTCTTCTGGATACACTGTGCTTTTTCAGCGTTCAAAGATTGATGGCTCCGTGTCAGAGCACTGGCTATGAATTTCAGACGGATCAGGCCTTAACAAAAAAAGTTATCAATCGTTCTTTTCATCTTTTCTTATTACCCACAGCTACATCCACTTCTGTCGGGCCTTGGCTACTCACTAGGGCTGGGTATCATCACTGATTTCTATAATCCATTCAATTCCGATTCACAAGGTCCTGATTCGATTCGATTGAATTTTGCCTCAGACAGTCAGAAATATTATAATTCTGATCATTTATCAGTACTGATACATGTGAGACTTTATCAG
>VUQG01014935.1:0-12288 GCA_015106755.1 Etia nguti
CACATTTTCTAGATTCTGTACCAGTACTGTGTGTAAAATGCCATCAAAAAGTCAATTAAGTGTTATTCTTTCTCACCTGTCTTTCTGTCTCCTTTCACTTTTTACATGTTAGAAAAAATTTTTTGTGCTGCCATGCTGTTTATTGATGTGGTAAATAAATAGTTTATGAAAATATCACTAAATCTGTCATTTATTTATTTTAATATTCATTAATGATCATGTCTCACCTCTAGTCTTCTCTGTCTTAATTTCAAGTTTCCACCATGTGTTGTAGATAGTTCAGGAGGTTAACTCGACCAAGCAGTCTTTGGGTTTCCGCTAGGTACTGTTTAGAATACCAGAACAGGGAGGATGGTGTAGGTTTAAGTTCATTAGATATACCAACAAGACAGTGTACATCACTGTCACAACAGCGTTTATTTTCATTCAAAGGCTTTTTCTATAATACCTCGTGGGCCGGTCTCTAGTCAAAATGCCCGAGCCAATTTTTTGTCCCAGTCCAGCCCTGGCTACTCTGCTCTCTTTTTCACCACATTTGCTTGTCTTGTGCTGCATGTAACAGTCACACAAGCAGAGGTGAAACAGAGAGCAGTGGAGGGCAGCAAAACTTGATCACCTGGCTGATAGATTCGTGGTCAACTGAATTATAGCACATGACAGCTGTTCAGTAAATTGCAGAGCGCTAAGCATAGGTTAATTGTTCAAGTTCTCTAATATTCTGTGACCTTTGCTAATGTCCTACTTTTGTTTTTTTATAAATAAATACATTAATGAATGATTTGTTGTGTGAACTCTTAGCAGATCGCGTCGCTTGCTGCGATATGAAAGCACTTGACTTTTGAGGTTGCACACCCACAGGTAGCAGCATTTGCTTTTATTAAGAACAATTTAACTGATACTGTGTTTCGTTCAAAGGAAAATCCCCATGCTACTGTATTTACATTAGCCTAATGATTCTAGCTAGGCAAAGGATGAGAGATCGCTATATGTCAACTAACCTAACTTCACTTACCCTCCCCAACCCCCTGCATCACACCTTGATGTACATTATCTTTTTTTGTATTTATTTTTAGAAATATTTCAGCCAGGATATTTAGATGTTAGCTAGCCAGCTAGCTTACTGCTAACTTTTGAGTTGGCTAATGTCTAATTCTATTTAACCTCATAAATCTTCTTCATAGATTCCCAGATGCTTTGCTTGGTTGCACCACCTGTGAGAACTGCTACACTGATCACTTTATTTGAAGTTTAAAGAATGTGGATTTTTTTTTAATCTCACCATGATGCTTTTGGAAACTTAAAGAGCATTTGGCTTCCTACACCAGACTTAACAAGCATATTACATTAGGTAAAACAAAGAAGGTGGCTGCCTAGTATGATGTTTTACAATATAATAGCTCGGCTGTGCAATAGCAAAACAGAAAACTCCCAAACAGAAGACTACAAAACAACACTAAATGTTTCGAGTTTTGTACCTGCACACTATATGAAACTGTGAGCTCTCACACAGCCCACATAAGGTCATCACAGGGTGACACACCAACAAAGATGCCTGCAGTGTGACTGTCTCAGCAGCACAACATAAGGCAACACTGTGCAATCACAACAATAAAGAAGAGAGCTGAGCCACAAAGAGACGGCAACAAAGACATGACAAACACAGGAGGATTTATTTATTTATTTATTTTTTACTGCGTGCAGACATACAAGCGAGGCCTGTGAAGTATGCCGTTCCAGTTTAAAAGGTTTCCTGTCCACATGACACCTAAGGTGGGAGGCTACATACTGACTGGCACCTCACCTGTAACATGTTGCCCCCACAGCTCTGTGCTGGCTTCAAGGTGAACGCTATGGTCCATCGCATTGATTTATACCTAAGCTGCATGGGGGGCACGCACGCAAAGCTCCATGCACACTCGCACACATAAAGAGAGTCGCGCGGATCAAACACAAGCAAAGTCAATAATTTGACAGGTGTCAAACCCAGCTTTAGTCTGCCTCCTCCCCTCTCCTTTGCCCTCGTCTTTTAAAAAAAAATTATTTATTTATTTTTTAGCTCAGCATTCCTTCAGCGCCAGAGCTCCAGTGCCCCTGAGTATTAATTATTTGTATTGCTTGTGCTCTGATCTATGGTCTCCTGTTACGATTTGCATGGATGGTGCAAGGGAGGCATGTCTAATCCTATGCCACAGAGAATTCAGCATCTTTATATAAAATGGAACATGAGAAAAAGTTCCTTTAAAAATATAATAATAATATATAAAAATAAAAAAAAGTTCAGTGGTATATTAGTTTTTTTTTTCTCAGATTTTCTCCTAACAGTTAAAGATGAATAACTCTGCAGCTCCAGTAAAAGATTTGCGTCAGATTTCGGGTTTTCTTACCCTATATTTGAAATTTTAGGGTTTGGAAGTGGATCACTCAGAGAGAACAAAAAGATTTACTGATGAACTTACATTATTCACACACTCGGGGACACTCGGAGGGCATAAGGAAAGGCACGAGCACCCGCCTAGAATGATGCCTCAATTTGATTCGAAATTTAATTACCACAACTGAATCCCAAGGTCAGCGCGGCACCCAACCGAGGGATTTTAAGACCCACTTTATCTGTGGATCTTTGAGATCTGTCATTTGAAACTTAATAGACGACGCTGGGATTCGCAGGGTAGGTGTAATTAAAGGCTCCCAGACTAGTGATAACTGTTACCATGGTTGAATGCTCGTATTGAACTCTGACTGGAAATCGTTAGCAGAATATTTCATTGATGCTACTGGCTTTATGTGTATTGCAAGAAAAAAAAGCTTAAAAAAAGCCTTCTGTATTTCTGTGTTTTTAATTCTTGTTTCTGCTTTGAAAAATACAAAACAACGCTCTGCTGGATTCATTATTTAGACTAGGAGGGGGAAAAGATGGCAATTGTTGTATACCATGGAATAAAGAGGAAACAAAGCGGAGTTTAAGGGATTTTTATCTCAAACTGTTCATCTGGCCCAACTGTAATGAAAGTCTAATTCAACCTGTGGTGTATAATAAATTCATAAATCAATTATCATCTGGATTTCGCCTCAGTGTCTGAGTTATCCTGCTGCGCTTTGCTATCTGTAGCCGAAGGACAGGCTTTGCACAGCGTGGGGCCTAGTCAAGTGGATGCACAACACAATAGAAGGCTTGCTTTCGAATGTTGTAAATCCCACCTTGTGCGACAAGGTCACTGTAGAGGATAGGAATTGCTCCATTTGCTTTCTCTGTTTCTCCTTTTAAACGTGTTAGTTTGTATTAGTCTCTGCAGAAACAGGACTGGAAGACCTGCGAATTTATCTTAGTACATGTTTATATCCCAAAACTCCCCTTAGTCTCGTTTTGATTAGAATTTTTACAAACAGCGCTTTCATTTCATGAGATCTCTTTAGCATGCTTTCTGACCCTCAAGAACTGTAATATTGTAGTTAGGAAACTTGCTACCCAGATGTGCTTCTGATTGCCTGAAATCAAAGCCCACCAGGCCTGCTCAATATATTCTCCACACTCTTAGGCTGTTTCAATTAGGAGGTACTACAGCTACTCCCTAGGTGTCTCAGTTAATGAGAAAGTTCTCCTAATCTTAGCTCTAGTATTACTTGTGTGCTTAAATAGAGGGTAAACAAAAAGAAACAACGGGAAATTTCAATTACAGTCTTTCAATATTTCAAGGAGGCTTTGTCTCAGTAGTTGAACTTGCCCAGCTTGTGAACAAATCCCATCTGAATGCCCTCGTCGGTATCAGGGTTCTCTGTGCCATGATGTGTGGGTGATTTTATACTCAACTGATGAAAGATATTACACATCAAAATAGAACACACTTATTGTTGATGCTGTTAAATCTAGAATCTGAATTCTAAAATTCAAAGAATTGTGTCTCCTGTCTCCTGAGAGGGAATCTAGAGAAGACTCATTGTCCATGGTGCTGAAACAAAGATTTGTGGGTCACTGTCTCTCGTGTTGAATGAAGGATCTTGGGTAGTCCTGTTACAGGCTGGCGATCTGTCTGGGCTGTACCCTACCTCTCACCGTACAGTAGCTAGGACCCAGCCCCCATTTTCTATGCGTTAAATAAAGATTTGCATTTACCTGTCTATTCTCTGGAATCATCAAATTTGTGTCATTGTTCATTTTGCTGAATAAAGACTTCTTTGTAATTACCCATGACACTGAATTGAGAATCAAATTCTTATTAAGAATGAAGACGTTGTGTCGCTGTTCATAACGTAGAATCTAGAATTCCGTCACTGTCCGTGGTGCTGAATCAGAGATTTGAGGATCACTATTCCTAGTGCTTAATGAAGGATCTTGGGTAGCTCTGCGACAGGCTGACAGTTGTCCAGGGAATGCCCTGCCTCTCGCCCTATGGTAGCGGGGATATGCTCCAGCATCCTGAATTGGATAGGTGGAAGAGGGAGGATGGATGGATGGATAGATAAACTTTTTTTTAAGTTACTACTTCACAATTAATACTGAATTCAGAACCAAACTTTTATTATGAATAAAGACATTGCATAGCTGTTCATGACATAGAATCTGGACTGTAGTGCTGAATAAAGGGTCTTGGGTCACTGTCCATGGTGCTGGATCTGCAATAGGGCTTCACTACCCACTGCTAAGTAAAGATTTTTAAACCGCTGAATCTGGAGATGTGTTGCACTGTCCATGGTCCTGATTAACAAATCTCTCCATGGTTCAAAATGGAGCTTGACATGTTATTTTATCGCTGGTCACAAGTCTGAATAATGCATTTCTGCACCATCTGCAGGGTTTCATTTAAAGTGCAACTTCCAAAGTACTTTTGCCACTTTAACTGTAACACAATAAATGACCTGAGCTACGCCACTCACTGCAACATAAAATATTTTCCTTTCCCTGAAGAAATTGTCTAGTTCTGCTTAAGAAATTCTGAAGAAACAGTGACATTTCCTGGGGCACCATGTCTGTAATCCACACAGCTATGTCCCATTCACCCCAAATTAACCACCGTGTCACTGTGCCCGGCTCTGCATCGACAACAATAGGTTGTTGCAGGGCCATGATTGTGTGTCACTGTCCGTGCTTTCGCTTTCAAAATATTGTCTATCTGTATTGTGTGTCACTTCCTATTGTTCTGCATGATTTTTCATTTTGCCACGGTGCTCCATCAAAGATTTGTGTCACTATGCCCCAGTCTGATAAAAGAGTTACTTGGTGCTGAATCAAAGAAGCAGTCAGCATGTTTTCAATCACTGTCTGCGATTGACATAGTTGTTGGTTGTCATTCATACTGAATCACAGATTGTCACAAAAAATGTTTTGCATGGACTCACAAAGCTGCTGAATAAAGAAAGCGGCTTTTTCAAAGATGGTTGTGAAACAAAGGAAGTTTGTTACTGTCCTTAGTTCTGAATGAACTCTAATGACTTACTCTGTTAATAGTATAATTTTTCAAAGTGCAAGACCAAAGTAAAAAAAAAAAAATCAAAACAGAAAAAGAAAAAAACCTTTTAACTCCTTGTGGTTAATTTGACTTTTTTGTAGATATTCACAGTTAATTTGAAAGGGACCGAGCAGAAACACACTAATGTCCACGTCCACAAAAGGTAATTTCTAATCAGCTGTGAGTTCAACTGGAGCATCAAACCCTGAGGTCTCCAAACCTAGTCAGCATTTGCTAATGAGCCTATTCTGAATGGCTCAGTTTAACCGGGTGCCTGCTGCTGATTGGTCCATTTGACTTTTAGAATCAGTCAGCCCAGTCTCGTAGCACCATCTCAGCTTTGGCCATTTGCCCCAAAGCTATCTCCTGATGTTTTGTGTATTAGAGCTGTAAGATGCTTTAAGGCCTCACACTGCAGTTGTCTAACCATAAATTTTGTATATTTCATATAAAGAATAATAGTGATTTTCTAAATAGTAAACTAGTAGACATAGGCTATCATTTTTATACACTTTTATGCTTTTTCCCTTTTACTTTGTGTCACATAAGGTTAGTCAGCATTTTACGAGGAGATAGATTCTTTTGTTTGCTGTGTTGGCCTTGCTTCGCCCTGAATTATATTGCTTTAGTCGCTACTTCACCTTAGACAGTGACACAAATCCTTGGGTCAGAACTGGGTCAGACACACTCAGTACTTGTGGATTTCAATAAAGGACTGTGTCATTGTCCATGAGTCTGATAAAGGGACTCTTGAACCTTAGGCAGCTACACGAGTCTTGAATCTTGTATCATCCTAGGTGAATGCTATATAACATTAAATCTTTGACAGAAAAGTTGAAAATATTAATAAATTTTTTTGCTATCACTTGTTCACTTGTTCAAAGTACAAAGTATAATTCAATTCAATTCATTTGATTTTTATAGCACCAAATCACAAAAAATGTGCTTTGTATTGTAAGGTAAAGATGCTACATCAATACAGAAAAAACCCCAATAAACCCCTATATGCCAGCTCTTGGTGATAGTAGGAAGGAAAAACTACCTTTTAACAGGAAGAAATCTCCAGGAGGGAGGGGCAGCCATCAGCCATGACCAGGATGTTGGAGATGAGGGAGGGAAACAAAAGACACATTGTGGAAGAACTAGATTATTGATTGATTAATACAAACTAAAGAAAACTATAAGAGTTGTAACTATTTTAGAGTCCAAACTGTAATCCAGTATTTATCAAGCATAGCATTAGTTCAGGTTGGCCACAGAGTCAAGCTCAGCCGCAATCCTGGAGGATCAGCTAATACACATACACATCCAACTGGCATATCCCAAATAAAGGGTGTTAATTAATCTGCTTTAACTTGAACTATAGTTGCAGCAGATCTGCAACCTGCTCATCTCAGACCCCCCCAGGTGTGGAGGCCTATCTCCACCCACCACACTCCCTGCCGGTGGCCGATGCCCTCAGCCCTCAGCCCTCAGTGCGTTGGTGGTTCTCGTTGTCTGGGGCTGGGCGGTCAGGTATGTACCCGGCTCACTCCCAGCGGCTGCTTGGCGGGGCCTGGCGCCCGTGGCCGGGTCGACCCCTTCCGGGGGGTGGGGTGCCCTTGGTCCTCGGGCCTCTGGGACCGGGGCTTGGTCCGTTCTGGCGGGACTGGCTGCCGGCAAGGCATGCGGGCTTGTCACCGCAGCCCCCTGTGGCTTCTGCACCGTGGCTGCTGGGTGACCCCACGTCTGGGACTCTCCTCAGCTCTTTCCGTGAGGGTGGCGTGGTTGCCTCTCCGGTGGTCCTCCTTGGGCTTTCGCACTCTGGGGGGCCTCTGAATGTCCGGGCCTGGGTCTCCTCCACACCTGCCTCATGCTCTCGGGGGCAGAGCTATAGCGCCCCACACCCTCTAGCAGATCACGCAAACAGGTGTACACAGGTGTGCTCACAGACACAAAGTATATCTCCTTGGCTGCTACCTTAAAGCATATTATGCGCTGTCGGTCTTGTATGCTGCTCAATAACATTCAATATTTACTGGTACTGTGGTATTCGGCAGCATGTGGAGTCAACCGTGCTGTAAGAATAACCTTTCCTTGATTATTTAGACATATTCATTTATTCTGCCAATTATTGTGTTGTAGTCATGGGGGCGTCTGGAATGTCAATATTTTTGTCTCGACCCTGTAACTTCTCCTTAACCTTGTTCATTAAATATCTATAAAACTGAGGACATTACAACCTTCCATGGACAAGATAAGACCGAATATTTTAACATGTTATCAGATCTCCTTATTTCATTACCATTGGCTGAAATCGTGCTGCAGTTTATTAAGACATAAACACCAAACTCTCTATTAAAGATCTCTCCCCCCTTTCTTTTTCTTGTTCACTTGATTGCTCCATAAGTTTTTCTCCCATTTCTGTCTCTTCACTTGTGTTTAGAAGCCTGTGTAATTTGGTGTTGCATTGACCTCTTTTGGGACTTGCATTGCTGGTAGATTCTGCACTATTATTATTTTTTATTCTGTGGTAGAAAATGCTGAGTAGCTCTTTGTTGTCTTTTCTTTTTCTTAATTTTCCTTTTTTTTAAGTTTTATTCTGTGTTTCTTTCAGTGCTTACACAGTTTAATTTAAACCTTTATTCCTATATCATGAGTAAATTACTTGTATCTGATCAGTGACACTGCTTGAGTAAAGAAGAAGAATTATCATAAAAAATTGTGTAAAATGTGTCTTTTTTAAGATAAACATAATCTACAGTTTACATACATCAGTGGGAGATATATGGTGCCTGGAACAGCCCTTCAGGTACCTAACCAGCTATACAACAGAGTTCACATGAAACCCAAAAGACTGGCCACAGAACAGCACGCCTGCATTAGTTTTGGTAGACTGAGTGCACAATGAAATGAGGATTAAAAACCTTGGATATAAGCCCAGAAACCATTCAAACGAGCAACAACCTGCTTTTCTACTGTCATATACTAGATGACCAATAGGAAATTGACTGAATGTCTTTTCCCTGTTTAAAGCGGCTAATTTCATGAGATTGCTGAAACCCAAAAGAGATCCGGCCTTTTCTATTGCATACCTGGGGGCTTACTAAACACAATGGGCTCTGATTGAGATTTACCACTTTAATAATGCTGCATTTGTGCCATAGTTTGGGATATAAATGGAAAAATGGAAAGCAAAGCATGCAACAGTGATGCATTTGTTGGCATTGTGGAGCACAAATTAAAGCGACAATATCTATCTATCTATATATATATAAGTGGAAATGAGTCTGTGATTTTCTTTTCTTTATCCTCTCATAGAAAGGTAAACTCACAACCCACAGGCTGTATATAAAAGATGGATACAGCTATTAGTTTATGAAGCCTTGATTTTAGAATTTCTTTCTTTTCTTCTTTTGACCACAAACACAACCAAACAAGGTCCAGATGAGTGACTCAGATTAGCAGTGGTGAAGTCTAGCTGGCAGCTATCAGCTTCAGTCATCTGTGTCAGCTTCTACCTGTCACCACTAACTTTAAGATTTAATCACCAAGGAGGTCATTTTGACCTCAAAGTATTTTAAAAATGATGAAACCTTTAAAAAAAATTCTGTCGTCTCACATTTTTTGATGTTTTCTTCATAAACTAGGGAATTTTGATACTATTTTGATACTGAAATACTGTGCTCAACATGCCTGGTTACCCAGCAACACTTATTGTTTACACGAATTTTGATATGAAACATAACACGAGGCATATCTAGCAAGCCAGAGCTAGCTAGATGTGATTGTTGAATAAATATCTTGGGAATTGTATGCATATGAAAGAAGAGTAATTACTGCAGGGCTGAACGTATCACAGATGGGATGTTGAGTTGAGACAGAGCGAGTCAGAGCAGGGAAGTAAATGGTGGAACACACAGAGAACAGGGCCGGTTGCTACCTGTGCAGAGCAGCAGGGGAACCGTAGCTGAACTGAGCAGAAAGTCCAGAATGTGGAGAACTAATCCAAGCAAATAACGAGTGAAATCCAGAGTAGAGCAGCCAATTAGATGTGTTTCAGGCCTGAACAACAGCGCTGTGGAGGGCTGCAGACTGAGGCAGAGGAAGGTGGAAAGCGGATGAGAGCGAGGGTGAAAGTTTATACCTTCTTCATTTTCCTGTAACTGATACTGCCAATTATCCAAAATGTATCCAAAATTTATTTTTAACCTTAATTCCATAACACACAGGAAAGCTTCAACATGAATCCTTATTTTAATTGGAAATGAACTTTTTTAAAAATGACTTCTTTGCCATTGTTCCAAGCCTCTCAAGTGTCTTGCGGGGGAAGAATGGTCGGCCACAGAGTCAAGCTCAGAATGAAGGATGAACTAGCTATAAAAAAGAGGATGTAAAGATGCTTTTAAAACAGGAGTGTATGGGGAGGAAGCAGCCTCAAGTGGTTATTTGACAAACTGCAGTTTTTGGCATTTTCCGATTGCCAGTGGACCTCATCTTGTTCGAATAGTCTTCATATGTGAACCAAAAAATACATAAATGTTCTTTTTATTTTATAGAAACATTTCCATCTTCAGAAAATCTCTACGTTCAAACACACATTTTTAAAAACTTTTCCAAAACCGATCTTCCCTGGTGGAGAATGAATAGAGGAAATTTTAATTTTGTGTTTCTAAACATACAATACACTCATCTAGAAAGAGGCCTGGAATATAGAAGGGGTCACCGGTTATGACAGACACATGTGTGCCTGCCATTTCTCTGACCCAGTGATTACTCGTCTTAACTGGTCACATAAATGTCAACATGAGAGAGAGATAGAGAGAGCGAGACGGTCAAACTGTCACAGTAATCCACAGCGTTTATACATATCTTTGTAGGGGAGTGTTGTGTGTATCATAAATCAATAAAATCCTTTGAGCTAACGGTGTTTGCTTGCAGGTTTTTTTATTGCAATTTAGTACTTACATTCAACCTGACTTGTTTAGTGTGTATTGATTTTACAGAATGATGATGCTGTCTGACGAAAACAGAGGTCTAATTGAATGTTCATACACTTGAGATTCAATTAGGCAGCCTGCATGGATTACTAATAGTTATGAGAGTAAATGAAGAAGTAATAGCTATAAATAAAATTCTAGTGAGAAACAGGACTTTTCTAGTAACTGTGCAATTGTTTGCCAAAATGGAATTGACACTTTTTTAGTGGATGCAAAGCAAGCATACCTGTCATTGGACTGTGAAAGAACATGCAAACTCGACATAGAAAGAACCTTTTTGGCACGACTGTAGTGTAGTGGTAACAAGTAGCCCGTGCTTTCCAACAATTCTTTGCCAATTACATTAAATTACTGTATAAACCATTACAGTATAGTACTGTTAAAGAAATTGGTTGCAGTGCTACACTATACACTACATTTTAAGGTGAAAAACAACAGACAAACAAACCCTCCAAGAACTCTTACGGGAATGTTGCAGCTTTAAAACTTATCTTACTCTAACTTAAACTCTGACATTGCATCAGACTTGCACATGACATTTCAAAGACTGTCCTTCCGTTCAGGTGTGGCCAGAAAAATAAATTCTACTGCCACTTACAGAAATCATCAATGAAAAATAGTAGGTAGGCTTAATATATGTCACTACCACAGGAAAGAAAATACTTTGAGAGCGTAACAAAGTAAATTCTAAGACTCCAAAGCATGATCGAAGAGCTCTGATCGCTACCTTGGAGCCCAGATCTGTCGAGCTAATCAAAACGAGGGCTCTGATCATGGAGGGAAGAAGGAAGACGGGTGAACAGAGTTGTCGGGAAATGATACAGGACCCTAAAAAAGAGTAAGTATGTCTTTTTTGACTTTACAATCACCTGAACAAGCTTGAAGTATGTGCAGGGCTGTAGTCAAAAAAACAAGTCGAGTTTAAGACCTTGAACCATTTTAAGGAAAATTTGAGCTAAAAATCAACTCAATGCCTCATGATATAATTCAGATGTAACTAAATTCCTCATTTCTAGTTCTATATTTAATTATAACATAATCCATATTTATCATACAATAAATCTTTATATAGCCTCTCAATTCATCATCTGTCTGAAACAAGCCTTTTTATCATCCTTTGCCTTTCCTTTAAGCTTTTTTCTGATTGGCTGCCTCTCACAGAAGGTCCGAGCAGCAAGTGGGTGGGGCTTCAGTGGTCAGAGCCAACACCGAGTGTGTCTAAGTTAAACATATTACAAATATCCTCTCTTTGTGACATAATACAAATGCCAAAAAAGAAAACTGTGAAAACTAGCGTTTACAAAATTATGCAGAATTGGGAATCTCTCTCGGGAAAACCTGGTCTCTGCCACTTTAACTTCTCTTCATTGGTCCCTGTTTTTCTTCTTCTCACACACAAAATCCCAAATAATGGGCCCCATCATATCTTAAAAATCTCATAGTACTGCAGCTTACATGTGGTTTCTAGAGCTTTCACAAGTAGAATAGGAGGCAGAGCTCTCAGCCATCAGGCCCATGCTGGAGGTTTCTTCCTGTTAAAAATGTGTTTTTCCTTCCCACTGCCATCAAGTGCTTACTTATGGAGTGTAGCCTTGATTGTTGGGGTTTTCTCTGTATTATCGTAGGGTCTTTACCTTAAAATATAAAGGACTTTGAGGTGCCTGTGAATTGGCACTATTTAAATAACACTGAACTGACTTGAACAGAATTGAATCGAACATGGAGCATTTGGCACACGGAGAGTTCTTGTAGTTATGTTGAATATTGTATGTCTCTCTCTCACTCACTCACACACACACACACACACACACACACACACACACACACACACACACACACACACACACACACACACCACAGGAAAT